>VMDR010001297.1:0-134462 GCA_007922815.1 Macrotus californicus | reverse complement strand
TAAGGATGTTGCCTTAAAAGAGGTTAAAATAGTTTAGCCTAATTCTCAACAATGGGAACTGGCTGAGTTGATGCACTTTCCCCTTCAGCAGAGGTCGACAGAATGGATGTTCTATGCTTTACTCGTGTGGTTGGGACCAGGCTGAGAGGGGCCTGCGTCCTAGGGCTGCAGATACTGGGCCCCCACTTGAACTGTCCTCTGGCTCCTCTAACCTCCCCTGGCTGGGCTGAAGCTCTTCCTCTAAGTTGCCACTGCAGTCTCCATCTCTTTCTCCCTCTACTTCTAACCAGACCCATGTGGTCTTGGTGAGAAAAGGGAAGAAAAGGGCAGGACCCTAATTTCATAGTGTCACCCCCAAGGGCCTATAGTGAATGCTACGAATTCTATTAGCAATTATAATCCTTTGAGTCAATGCCATTCTCCATTAAGATACAAATGAATGAAAAGGTCCAGAACACAGGGCAGTGCCCATGTAGTGAATAAAAGCAATAGTGATTATAACCTTAATATGTAACCATGTACATTGAGCACTCTCAGTGGATTATGCACTGCACTAAGCTCTCTACATGCATTGTCTCCTTTAATCCTGAAAAAAATATTGTTTCTCCATTTCAGACACTAGGGAGCTGAGGCTTAGAGAACAAAGATCACACAGCTAGGATGTGGGGGGACCAGGACCTATCTCCTGCAGGTTGTCTGAATGAGAACTCCCATGAGCCATTGGGGTGACAGAATATAGGGCTATGTGCTGGGTTTAGGAGAGCCACCTGGCTGGACAGTCGCCACGGAGCCAGAGGAGGCTGAAAACAAATGTTGCTGACAAAATGCTGAATGGGGAAAAAATTTAGTTCCAAGGGACAATATGCAGCAGGATGTGCCTTTTATAAATTTCCAAAGCACTAAACCTCAATAATATGTTGTTTAGTCTTCCACATATATGTGATAGTATTAACTTAAAAGGCAAGGGAATAAAACACACTAAATCTTGGGTAATGGCTCTCTCTGGGGAGGAGAGGAGACAAGGCAAGGGAGGGACAGGTAGGTAGATGTAAATTATTGCTAATTTTTCTAGCCCTTGGGTTAGGTGATAGGTTCACCAGGAAGTCATTTTTATCATTTAAAATTGTGAAAATTCCCATTGCTCCACATTCTCATCACCACTTGGTATCATCCACCTCTTTATTTTTGGTCATTATGGTGGGTGTGAACTATTACAATAAGTGTGGTTTGGTGTTTCTCTAATTACTAATGAGGCTCAACATCATTTTTTTTCTTGATAGGATATTTATGTAGCCTCTTTTGTGAAAGGAATTTTTATGACTTCTGCCAATTTTGGGGGATTAGAATATTTGTCTTTTCCTTATAGATGTACAAGTGTTAATTGTAGTAGTAACTGAATGCCCCTTCATTAATTTTATGTATTACAAATATTTTTTACTATCTTTTGTATCTTTAGTTGAACAAATATGCTTAAGCTATTGCCAAGTTTATTAATATTTTCATTTGTGGTTTATACTTCAATGTCTTATTGAAAGAATTCTTTCTGACCTTTACTAATATATCTGTGATCTCTCAAATTCTTTATATACCAGGTTTCCATATTTGCTGGCTATTTTACTGTGTCATTCTATGGGTTTATCTCTGTGCCAAAAGCACACCATCTTAGCCACAGCAACTTGACAACGACATTCCCTAGGGCAAAGTTCTTCACCCACTTGTTGCTATTGCTGTTACTGTCTTCTTTTTCTCATCCTTCCTCCCACTTCCCCTTCTCCTCCTCCTCCTGTTCTTCCCTTGCTCTTCTTTCTTCCCCTGGAAAACCTTAGCTATTCTTGGACTATTGTTCTATGTACATTTTAGAATCACCTTGTTAATTTCCATGGAAAATTGCGCTCAGATTTTAATTAAAATTCTATCAGTTATTGAATTGCATCTTTGTGACATGGATTCTTTCCATAATTGAACATTATGTCTCTCTCACTTATTTAGAATGCCTTTAATGCCTTTCCATTACATTTTATAATTTTTCGTATAAAGGTCTTGTACATCTTTTGTTACATTTATCCCTAGGTTTTTATGTTGTTGTAAATAATATCTTTTTAAAAAATTATCTAGTTCTAAACAAGATGGCAGCATAAGTAAATACAGTGCTCACATCCTTCCACAACCACATCAAAATTACAACTAAACTACAGAGCAACCATCATTCAGAACCACCTCAAATGTAGCTGAACAGAAGTCCTACAACTAAGGATTAAAAGAGGAAACCACATGGAGCCAGGACATAGTGGCAGAGATGCGGAAACAAGCTGGTTCCACACACATGTGATGGTTAAAGCTCAGGAGGGATATCTCAGCTTCTATGGTCACCCTTCTATGATCAAGGGGCCCCACCCCAATACCAGGCCCCCCCGGCCTTGGGTTCAAGTGCCAGGAAGAGAAGCCCCCATAACTTCTGGCTGTAAAAACCAGCAGGAATTAGGCTGAGGAAGACAGAGGGCTTCTGGAATCCCAAGTGTTCCTGTTAAAGGGTCCATACACAGATTTACTCAGACTCACTTGCTCTGAGCTCCAGTGGCAGGGCAGCAGCTTGAAAGCCACATCAAGCACACATTGCAGGAACTGAATTATCTGACTTTGGGTTAAGAATTGAAGGGGCAGCTTTCTCCCAGACAGAAGCGCTGGCAGAGGTCACTGTTCCTTTGCTGAGCCCTCTACCTGCAGGCAGGCACCACATCTGAGTCTCCATCACTGTTTATCCCACCCTGGTGATTCACTGAGAACCAGCCCCATCCAAATTGTAGACTCACCCATGCCATTTCCAGTGGCTTTTCCCTACAAATGGCATATCTTGGCTCATGGTACAGACTTTATCAAAATCTCTAAGAGATTCACAAGCAGCTTCTGGCCTTGGCATGCCCCATACCTCTTGCTAAGTGGTCCCTGGCTCGGTACTAGCAGTAGCCAGCCTTGGTTCACAGTTTTGCCTTTCCCAGGGACCTCCAAGCCCAGCACAAGTAGCAACCATCTGCAGATTTCTCTGCACCTCATGCCAGTTGGCCTGCACCTACCCAGAGGTCCCAGAGTCTGCATACCTGGTGGTCAGCTTCAGACCATGCTGGAGTACCACCCAACCAACTCCATGAGTGACACATCCAAGGAGGGTACTCATCAGGCCCCAGAGCCCTGCCGACGTGAGTACTGCTATGTGGGGTCAGCCCTTGCACAGCAGCTCCTCCACTGTAGTCTTGGCCAGTGCTTACAGCCCATGGGCCTGGAGTGGGGGTGGTAAATCCCTTCCATTGATATGCCAATGGCAAACAAGACTCAACTACAACAGGACGGTACACACAGCCCACCTGGAATGCCCATGGGGAAGGCTAAGCAACTGGGCCCAACAGGACATCTATTACATAAGGCCACTCTACCAAGATTGGGAGATGTAGCAACTCAATCTAATATACAGAAACAAACCATGGAGGCAACCAAAATGAGGAGACAAAGAAACATGTTCCAAATGAAAGAACAGAACAAAATTCCAGAAAAAAGAACTAAATAAAATGGAGACAAGCAATCTACCAGGTACAAAGTTCAAAACACTAGTTATAAGGATGCTCAATGACTTAGGGGAGGAGTAGATTAACTCAGTGAGAACTTCAACAAAGAAATAAAAACCACAAAAAATGGAGATTAAAACATAATAAAGAACCAATGAGAAATGAAGAATACAATAACTGAAATGAAGAACACATCACTGGGAATCAACAGTAGAGTAGATGAAGCAGAGAATCAAATCAGAGATTTGAAAATAAAAAAACAGAAAATATCCTATCAGAACAGCAAAAAAAGAAAAAGAATTTTAAAAGAGAGGATGGTATAAGGAGACTTTGGGACAAATTCAAATGTACCAACATTCATATTACTGGGTGCCAGAAGGAGAAGAGAGAGAGCAAAGAATTGAAAACCTATTTGAAAAAATAATGATGGGAAACTTCCCTAACCTGGTGAAAGAAACAGACACACAAGTCCAGGAAGCACACAGTCCCAAACAAGATGAACCCAAAAGAAGCCCACGCCAAGGTACATCATAATTAAAAATTCTAAAACTTAAAGACAAAAAGAGAATCTTTAAAAGCAGCAAAAGAAAAGTTAGTTACCCATAAGGGAGCTCCCATAAGATTGTCAGCTGACTTCTAAATAGAAACTTTGCAAGCCAGAAAAAATTGACAAGAAATATTCAAAATTATGAAAAGCAAGGACCTACAACCAAGATTAATCTACCCAGCAAAGCTGTCATTTGCAATTGAAAGACAGATAAAGAGCTTCCCAGACAAGAAAAGGCTAAAGGAGTTCATCATTACCAAAACGATATTACAAAAAAATGTTAGAGTCTCTTTTAAGAAGAAGGAAAAAAGGGATAAAAAAATATGCAAATTAAAACCACAAGGAACCCTGGCTGGTGCCCAAACCCATGCATTGAGCTCAATGGATTGAGCGTGGGCTGTGAACCAAGGGGTTTCCAGTTCGATTCCCAGTCAGAGCACATGCCTGGGTTGCAGACCAGGTCCCCAGTGGGGAGTGCGCAAGAGGTAACCACACATTGATATTTCTCTGTTTCTCTTTCTTCCTCCCTTCCCCTCTCTAAAAAATAAATAAAATCCTTTAAAAAACACACAATGAGATACCACTTCACACCAGTCAGAATTACCATCATTAACAAATCAATAAACAAGTGTGGCGAGGATATGGGGAAAGGCAACCCTACTGCAGTGTTGGTGGGAATGCAGATTAGTGAAGCTACTGTGGAGAAGAATAGGGAATTTCCTCAAAAAACTAAAAATGGAACTGCCTTTTGATTCAGTGATCACAATGCTGGGATTATACCCTAAGAATCCTGAATCACCAATTCAAAAGAACCTCTGCACCCCAATGTTCATAGCAGCATAATTCACAATAGCCAAGTGCTGGAAACAACCTAAGTCCCCTTCAGTAGATGAGTGGATCAAAAACTGTGATACATTTACACAATTGAATACTATGAAGAAGAATGAAAGAAGGGGCTCCTACCCTTTGCAACAGGATGGATGGAACTAGAGAGCATTATGCTAAGTGAAATAAGCCAGGCAGTGAAGGACAAATACCATATGATCTCACCTACAAGTGGAACCTAATCAACAAAACAAATAAACAAGCAAAATAGAACCAGAGACATGGAAACAAAGAACAAACTGACAGTGACCAAAGGGGCAGAGGAGGGGGGATAACAAGGGAAGAAGGGGAAGGAGCAAGTCAAGGAACATGAATAGAAGACTCAAGGGCAGAGACAATGGGGTAGGGATTGACTGTGGAAGTTGGAGGGGGAGGCTGAAGGGAGGGGTACAGGACAGGGGAGAGCAATGGGGAAAAAGGCAGGACAACTATAACTGAACAATAAAAATAAAATAAAAATATGAATAATAAACTGGCAATAAATATATATCTATCAACAATTACTTTAATGCACATAGATTAAATGTTCTAATCAAAAGACATATTGAGGCTGAAGGGAAAACAAAACAAGACCCTCACATATACTGTGTACAAGAGACTCCCTGCAGATTAAAAGACACACACAGACTGAAAGTGAAGGGGTGGAAAAACATATTTCATGAAAATAGAAATGAAAAAAAGAAAAAAGCTTGGGTAGTAATACTTATACCAGACAAAATAGGCTTTAAAGCAAAGGCTATAACAAGAGAAAATGAAGGACCCAGAAATTCCACTTCTGGTTATTTATCCAAAGAAACCCAAAACACTAAGTCAAAAAGACATATATACATTCATCTGTTTATTGCAGCGTTATTTACAATAGCCAAGATATGGAGGCAACCTAAGTGTCCATGAATGAGTGAATAAAGAAGTGGTACATATATACAATGGAATATGATCCGGCCATTAAAAAAATAATGAAATCTTGCCATCTGCAGTAGTATGGACGGACCTAGAGGGTATTGTGCTGAGTAAAATAAATCAGACAGAAAATACCATATGATTTCACTTATATGTGGAATCTATAAAACAAAATAAACAAGGAGATTCAGAGAACATTTTGACAGTTGCCAGATGGGTGCAAAAGGTGAGGGGATTAAGAAGTACAAATTGGTAGTTACAGAATAGTCATGGGGGTGTAAAGGACAGCATAGGGAACAGAGTCAACAACATAGTAATAACTGTGTTAGATGGATACTAGATTTCTCATGGTGATCACTTTGTGGGTTGTACACCTGGAACTAATAGGTGTGTCAACCGTAATTGAAAAATAAAAATTACAATTTAAAAATTATCTTGTATAACTTGTTATTGTTAGTATACAGAAATGCTGCATTATAACTTGGCTCCCTTTTTTAAAAGATGACTTTCTAACTCCATAAGATTGAGAGCTTGAGTTTGATATGTCAGCATCACTCAGTAAATTAGATATTCAGGGCTGACATTCAATGGTACACAATACAATGGCAGTACTGCTTACTGAAATATTGAAATGTTTCCACAGTGGACCCCCCTTCTTCCCCTCCGGTGCCCTGGCCATCCAGGACTTTCCCTCTGGACAGACACAGGCCTCCTCAAGTTCCAGACACCAGGCAATAATAAAGTTTAATGTCTTTTCTCATGTTTCCAAGGCACTCGTGTAGCATCTTCTACAAAAGTAATATTTTGTCTTTGCCAAAATTGTTTCTATTGGAATGATTTTTGTTAATGTGCAGGCATGAATGATATATTGTGGATGCTCTTCTGTTGGTGTTGTGTACTGCAATACCTTTTCACTCTTTTTGGTACTTCCACATCCAGCACAGCTGGGGCTGTAAGCCCTGTTCCACCAGAAAGGCAGGATCTGTTCTGTTTGTTCCATTCCCACCCATGTGAGTTATTACATATTTTGAATGTTGCCTCTTATGCTCATACACTGATGCTAACATAAACACCAAGGGTAAATTATTAACCCGAGTGGTTTCTTGCCCAGGGGTGCAGGGAGCTCAGAAGGAGATGATGAGTGAATGGGGTTCAAGGAGGGAGCAGGAGAGCTGAGCTGTCGCTACAGAGATTCTAGCTGGCACCCACCCCTAATAATTCCTGCCTGAATCCTCGAAGATTCACCCAATCTGCTCCTCCACTTGGGGCTCCCACAGGCACCTCAATTGCACATGTTTCTGACTGAACACATCATGCTAAGCATGTGCTCCTCCCGACTCCCCAAGTCAGTGAAACAGTGTCTCCAGCCCTCTTCTCCCCTGCAGTAGAAAAGTGAGAGTCATCCTAGGCTCCACCTTATCCTCCTTTCCTCTCTATTATTGCTTACCAAGATCTGTCACTTCTAGGCTATAAAAAAATCTCTTGAATATGCCCTTTTTCCCAATCCCGATGACCGCTATCTCCTAAATTTTTTGAATAGTTTCCCAGCCTGTCTCTTGGCCTCCAGTCTCTTGCTCCTCCAGTCCCTCCCCTGCGCTGCTACCAGTATTAGCAGTCCCCCCTGGCCCATTAGCCTGCTCTGTTTCCTCATCTGTGGACGGGAGTGTATAGGAGCCATCTGCCTTGGCAGGGAGCAGGGTTTTATCACTGACATTGCTTAGAATGGAGCTCATATAAAGCAGACTGACTTTGAGTTGGTTTTATTGTTGCGTTCAAGTTTTCTAAAGACAATGCACTCCTTTTGCCTACACCTGGCCAACTGTTCCCACCCTCATTCTTGTTGGTATGCTACTGAAGACAATATGATCTGCTTCACAGAGCTGCCACGAAGGTCAAGTGGAACAATGCCGGCTGAGAACACAGCCCAGGCCCCTGCACATGGTGAGCACTTAATGCTAGCAGTGATTAGTAATAACATTATTTTTGGTTCCTTATTCCCTATGTGATGTCTGTTTTGGCAAGCAAAGCCTTTGTGGTCTCAGACACTCCCTTCCACCCTCCTGAACACTACACCTTCGCGAAATCGTTCATTCTGCCTTCACCCAACCAAGTTCTTCCGTGTTTCCACGCCCTTGCAAATGCCCTTTACTCTGCCTGGATGTCGTCTCCCTTCTCTGTAGATTCATCATTTCAGATCCAGCTCAGAGTCAGGTTTCCTGCGAAGCATTCTTCAAATTATCAAGACAGAAGGAATCCCTCTTCCCTCCTGTGAGCCCATGGCCCTGACTCCTATCTCCTCTGTGAAGCCGACCTGGATGGAGCTCCTGGAAGGGAGAGTCTATATGTGCTTATCTCTGTAATCAACTGTGTATCCAGTCACCAAAACTGATGAGCCCACATTACCAGCTCAATACTTGCAGGGATGTTGCTTGTTTTGTTTTATTGGAATGAATAAATGAGTGAATGAATGAATGAATGGTTTTGACTTCACCCTAGACCTAGCAAAAAGTTTGAGTAGTTACAGTTTTGGTCATTTTATGTAACCTGGTATCAAACTCTTCTTTTCATACCACAAGAAAAATATTCCCAAATACTAGCGTACCTGTCTTCCTAAGGAACTCAGTAACTAAAGGGAAGGCCTTTTAAAAGCAGAAGGAATGATGAGCAGGTCAGCTCTGTCTTTGCAGCTGTCCCTGAGAGGGCGCTGTTCCGAAATACAACCTCCAGTGGCCGGGACTGAAATACCAGCGTGTTCCCACAGGATTCAGCATCCCTCGCTTCCCAGGCAGCGGCTGCAGGTTCCCAGGGGAGCATCTGCCCACAAACATGGCTGCGCCCTGCTCAGCTTCTCCTCGCCGGGACCGGCTGGCCAGGCTGGCCTTGCCAGTACTCGGGGACTTCCTCCAGCAGTCGGCTTCCTGCACCGCTGGCATTTAAACCGGTGCCGGGGGCTGCGAGCTTCGGATGCGGATGCTGAGCTGTCCGCTAGTTGGGCAGGGCCGTGGCATCCCTTGAGCCATCCGGCTGGGCAGGAGCGGAGCCGAAGCACCTAACTGTACCCGGGTCAGAGCAGGGGCAGTGTAGGGGGGAGATCGTGGACCCCAGCCTCTGGCAGTTTAATTACAGGTTTGACTTAATTTCCAAGATCGCAACCTTCCTGTCCAGCCCCGACATTTTTCCTCCCTCCGTCCTCGGTTGCTGGATGAGTAGGGGCTGGGCTTGGTCGCAGGAGCTTGAGAAGAGCTTGTTCTCCGCCCCGCGACGTGCTTCAGGGACCTTCGAGCCGTGAGCCCCAGTCATGGTGAAGCTGAGCCCCGCACTCCTGTGAGTGAGGAGGCGGCGGCGCGGTTCTGAGCTCCGCGGACACGCCCTGCGGGGCATCTTTCCCAGGAGCCAAGGGCATCGGGACTCGGAACTCCGCACCCTCCTGCTGGGGCTGCGTGAGCTCAGGGGGTGAGCAGCAGCCGCGATGTTCAGCTGGCTGGGTTCCGACGACCGCCGGAGGAAGGATCCCGAGGTCTTCCAGACCGTGAGCGAGGGGCTCAAGAAACTCTACAAGAGCAAGCTTCTACCTCTGGAAGAGCATTACCGTTTCCACGAGTTTCACTCGCCCGCCCTGGAGGATGCTGATTTCGACAACAAGCCCATGGTCTTGCTGGTGGGCCAGTACTCCACTGGGAAGACCACTTTCATCAGGTGAGCCAGTCCAGGGCCCGGGCCGTCCCACCCTGCCACCCAGCTCTGATGCCTCCCCGTTCACTCCTGGTGCCCCCTCCACACTGGGTCCCGTCTTCACTTGAGAGCTCCGAAGAAATCTTCTCGTGCACGTGTGTCCAGAGCTTACCCTACAATTTCACTGCTGGTCCCCCGCCCCATCCTACGCAGTGCCTTTCCGCCGTACTTAGAGCCTTGGCTTGGGTGGTCAGTTTGAAGTGTTAAGATTCAGAGCCATCCCATTATTCTTCCCATTTTATGGATTGTAAACGGCCTAGGAGGCACAAGTGAGAAATTCCCTGGTTCCAAGAGTACTTTATGCATGTGCGGGTGCCTTACACCCTCACTTTTAAGGGACAGGCTCTTTCTGTCCAGTTCCACTTCCCTTGCCTTTGAAAGCCTTCAGCCACTCACATGGGGGCTTTATTTAGAGTTGCAGCTGAAGAGGTGGGCTGGGGACCCTGTGGCCCCCTTGCCTGGCAGTGTGACTTGCCCTTCTTTTATCATTTTCCTTCTCAGAGCAGAGCTCCCTACATAGAGTTCTTGGATACTGGGTAGAAGCAGTAGCCAGGAACAAAATGTTTTGTTTTGTTTTTTATCTCTTCCCTTGTTTGATCTTAATGGCTCAGTAATAATATTAAAGTTTTTTTGGAGGTGGGAGGGACATTGACAATTGTCTCATCCAGCCCCTTGACTTGGCAGGTGAGGTAACTGAGGCGTAGAGAGGTTAAATGCATTGTCCAGAGTCATCTCCCTGGGTGGGACGCCAACGCGGGATGCTGGTCCTAGATGCATGGGAGGAGATGCTTGGCTAACGGCCTGTAACTTTGAAGGTGAGTCATCCAGTCCCTTGAATTACAGAATCCTTTGGAGGGATCCTCAACTTGTCCACCCTCCATTCAGAGAGGTCCATATATTGTCTACTTGAGTGATGAGAATCCTTATCTTTAGAAGACAGCCTTCCCTCCAGCCCTCAGTCCACACAATCTTCAAAGCCAGGCCATTTTCCTTGGCCTCATGTACAGCCATTGCCAAGGTGTTGAGGGTGCTTCTGGTCCTCTGTGTTGAGAGTCAGGCTCCTACACTGCTGTGACGGCTTCCGTGGCCAAAAAGGCCAACGGTGTTCATCTCTCGCCGGATTTAAAACAGGGGTGCTCTTGTTTCCATTCACTGACTGAGAACCTGCAACACCCAGAGCACTATTCTTTGTTTGGCAAGAAAAGCAGTAAAGTTAACAGTCTGGTTACTGGTCTTCTAGATACAAATTTTCTCTTAATGCTAAGCTTATAACACAAGCCTTCAGGAAGCAGGGCATGCCCCACACTAACATGTGTCTGAACAGAATACTACATCAAGTTTGCCCTTGGATGGATAGCCTTAGGTTCAGCAGCTTTGAGAGACTCAGTGATTTCTGAAGTTTAGTGCCCAGGTGGGGAGTGGGAGAGGTAGATGAGCTGGTTGGCTTTTGGATCTCTTACATTGTTAGAACAACAAGAACCCTTAGCTCTGAATCTTACCCATTGCATCTTAACTTTTTAAAAGGTTGGTTCCTCCTTTGAAAATCTGATGAAAGCTATGCACCTACTGATGCACATAATCCCAAATTTACGTATAATCTTGTGGGCCCAAGGGCCACCTTGGACTTTAGGGTGAGAACTCTGATCTAATCCATATCCTTTATTTTATTAAATATCCATTGCTGCCACAGACACTGTAGAGATGCCTGGGTCCTGTGTAAGGTCTCATCGTAGTCTGTATCCTCTGCCCAGCCTGGAGTATTATGCCCCCCAGGAAGGCCGGGCTCACTACAGATGGCTCCTGCCCTTGCATAGGCTTCCCTGGCCCTCTGGACACACCTTGGTAATTCAGAGCTTCTCCTTCCTGTAACACCAGCCCTTACAACCGTACCTTAGCTCCTTGGGGCCTCACCTGGGGTCTCAGCCACAGGAGGTTCCCAGTGTTGGTTTGCCAAATGGGAAGGAAGGTGGGGAAAGGCAGGTGTCCCTGGGGGGCAGGCTATCGGAGCAGCAGGCAGGTTTAAGTGCCTCTTGTCTGAGACTCTCTCCTCGCTTTGTCTGAGTCATGCTGGCTGTTAACTGGGTCTAAGAAAGTGGCAGGGTCCAGTTGCCAGAGATTATTTGTTATCTGAGGGAAACAGGAAGGCTGGGAGAGGCAGATCCCTTCTTCTTATCCTCCAAGTACAAGAGTTCTCTCTCCCCGGTGTCAGTAACTGAATTTAGCTCCTGCATCAGAAGCTGTCTGCCTTTAAGGGAAGAACGTGCCAGCAGGGTAGGAGGGCTTGCAGCATGGGGAAGCTTTCCCAAACCAAATTACATATTTTCCTGCCTTCTCATTAAATCCACTGAACAGTTATTTTCTTTAAATTGGAAAATGCAGAGAAGAATGAATTGGAGGAAGAAGGAAAAAGAAATCACCCATAACGCCATAATGCAAGGAAAACCATTTTAAATATCATTCACATATATATAAATCTATGTATTTCCAGTCTTTTTAGCTATCGGATACCACAGTTGAGATCACATCAGAATGTAATTTTGTATGCTGATTTATTTCGCTTACAGCACGAGCATTCCTCATGTAAATTAAAGAGAAATCTTTGTAAGCATTATTTTTAAGAGCCTCGTGGTATTTTGCTGTATGTGTATGCAATTATTCATTTGACCAGTCTACTTCTTTTGAATGTTTTAGGTTGTTTCTAATTTTTATGCCATTGCAGAATCACTCTGAATATCTCTGTGCATAATATTTTTGCACAGTCTGACTGTTTTCTCAGAGATTCCCAGTAGTGAAATCACTAGGGCAAAGGTTAGACAGAGTTGTTTCTGTTTATTCATTTATTTTGCTTTTCAATTTTGGTATTCAGAGTCATATTTCTGAGTTGCTTTGCAAGAGGGTAAGTTGATACAACTCTCCTTTCCAAGGCTCCGCTGGGGTAGCTAGGTGTGCCCAGCGTAGCTCTCAGGGTGCCTTTGCCCTGCTGCCCACCCCCTCCCCACTTCTTGCCCTGAGCACCATGAATGGCCCTCCAACCCTGGCCTGAACCTGTGAGGGACCTTTCTTTCAGGAACAAAGGCTTGCCTCTTCCTTCCCCAGCCCTTGGCCTTGGCCTCTGGAGTGCCCGCCCACTTTCAGTTACATGCACTTGCCGCAGGGCCTATTTCTTCTCTCAGGAAGAACATGCAGAAAAGGACATTCTTCTAATAACTAATTAATGTGCTATGATCTCTGCCTGAAATAACTTCCCTGGCCTACGGCCCGGCCACCCAGAGTAATAAAATAAACATAAACGGGCCTGGTGGCTGGTCCCTCCAACACAGGCTGCCTCTTCGGAGCACAGTAGCTCTGTGTGCCTCTGGCCTGGCCGCCTTTGCCCTGTCTCTGCTCTTCTTCTCCCCTCACTCTTCCTCTCACTGGCATGCAGCCCCAGTCCTTCCTCCCTTGCACCCTTTGGCTCCCTGGTCCTAGAGGTGAGTAGCCAGCTGCTCCAGGGGCTGAGGAAGGCCCAGTGCTCTCAGGAGCCGTAAGGCAGGCCATGTCGGGGACTAGGGGGTTGGGGTCTCAAGCCTGGGGCTGCCAGGGCCGAGCTGCCTGTGTCTCTGCACAGGGAGGTCTGGGCCAATATCAAGGGTCACAGGGCCCTTTTATAACATGACGTGGACACTGAAGGACGAGCACATAGTGGGAGCTGCTACTCAGCTGACCCTTTCAACCTCCCCAACTTCTCCAGGGGATGTTTGAATGCTCCCCGAAGGTGACTCAGCATTTACCTGTGGCTGCTCCATCTCCCAGCAACCCCCTGGCATTCCACCGCCCAGGCCTCACTCCGTGCATTACAGCACCGCCATCCACCCCAGGAAAGTGGGTTGTCTGCAAAGCTGAAGGCCTAGAGACAGGGCCCACCTTTCCAGGTAGACCCACTGACCTCTGTCCTGTCCACCCTGAGCTCAGTGGACATCCTTTTCCTGTCAGGGCTCTGATCTGCTTGTTCCTAAGTGAGGCTGGGTCTGCCTGCCACCTTGAAAGTCGGGAGGTCGTGAGGAGCACTGCCTGGGGGAAGCAGCACCTCTAGAGAAATGGCTCCATCCCATAACTGTTGACATGGCGACAGGGCCATGGAAAGAACACGGCCTGCTCAGCAGAATCCAGGCTCCAGCAGATACTAAGAGACTGTTAGCAAGATCTAACCCTTCTGAACCTCAGTTTGCTTATCTCGATCTCATGAATGGTAACAACTGCCTCATAGGGTCATTCTCAGGGTTAGGAGGGGGAAGAACCGATGTAGCTCCAGCTCTGTTCCAGGCACTCTGCGTGGGGCTTTATCATTTCCTCTCCTCTTTCTAGCTGGTTCTCTAAGCAGAGGCTTAGGGGCCGGCCCTCAGGAGGTGGGGCAAGCTCCTGTCTGCTGCCCACAGTTGGGATGACGGGTGAGGGCAGGCGTGTGCAAGGAGGGCTGGAGGAGGACCCTGAGCGGGCAGTGCTAAGAGGTGGACAGGCAGGAAGCTTGACAGTATGGCCACTGGTCTCCTTTGTGTTGGGGTCACCTCTTCCCGTGGCAGAGGCTGCTGTGCCCCAGGGACAGTGGGAGCTGACTCAGACCTCAACTCCACCATTGGGGGTCTGCCACCTCCTCCCTCACTCATTTTGTGTCTCTGGGGTGCTTCACAGTCTCCCTAAAACCCTGCGAGGCTGACTGGGCAAGTACTGTTTGGACTCCATTTTAAAGCTGAAGTACCCAAGGCTTAGAGAGACTAAAGATATAACACGAATACCTATGACACAAGGTAGAAAGTGACGTGTGCCTTTAGGGTCTCGTAAAGATAAGGGTGTCAGGTTTGCGATGACAGAATGACCCAGTCAAGGCTTCACAGAGGAGGCATGGGGACCGGGTCTGGAGACTGTGGAAGTGCACGGAGTACTTACAGACAACAGTGTGGTTGTCTTCTAATGAAGACAGTGTGGCAGTTTGTTTTCTCTAATTATTGTCTCTGCAATATGAGCAAACTTCTGTGTGGCCTTTGTGTTTCCCAAGCTCATGGATGTCGTATCACAACCTTCGTGCTGTCCCTTTGACCTACTGTAGTTAGAAACCACGTATTATCCCCATTTTATAAACCAGGGAAACTGAGTCAGTGGGCTATTGGGTGACACGTCCGGAGTCATGTCTGTGATGGAAGAGCCACTCATGAAGGTGCCTCGCCCGACTGAGCCAGCCCACAGCAGCACTGTTGTGGAGCCTGGCCCTCTGTTCCCTGCCCTGGGCGCTCAGGTCTGAGGTCTGATCCTGCCGCTGCGCAGATGGGTACTTTGGAAGCAGACTGAGACAAGATTCTTGGCTGCACGCCTCACCCTGGGTGCTTAGGTCACCAGTAAAGCAGACCATGTGCTCAGATTGCCAGGCCAGCAGCGTGCACACACACACGCACACACACAAATGAGGACAATGTCATGAAATAACTTACTGAAGAAAATATACAGAAAAAAACATCAGAATTGTGTTGGGCTTTCTTACACCTGCTTTATGTTTTAGTATTTACTTATTTTAGCTCTCAAAGTTGCTAAATATTTTCATTTGGCCATGAACTTGAGCAACCTGTATCTCAATTACTCTGCCACAAAACTAAAATGATGCTGCCTTCCCACAGCGCTTGTGGGACCGACTCAGTGGAATAATTTGGGTGAAGGTCCCTCCTTGTCCTCGCGTGTCCTCCCACCCAGGCCTGAATGAGCTTTCCTTTGTTTCTGCTGCTGTGGGAATGGCTTCGCCTGGCAACAGAGGCGATCTGTATCACTTCCCATAGAGAAGCAGTGATGAGATCCCTCAATAGGTCGTCCTTTCTGGACACAGTGGTGGCTTTGTTAAAGGGGCACTTGGTGCTGCAAGCCATACCCAAATGTCCCTGAGAATTTACCCAGCTCCGGTTCTCTGCATGGCCCCACTGTGTCCCTGGATGGGCGAATGGCTCTGCTGGACTCTGTGTTTCTCCAGCCCCTGTGTGGTCAGCAAGTTTGGGATCATGTGGGTTTAGTCTCAGGGCAGGGCAGCAGGCCCAGCCTCCAGCCCTCGCTCAGGCAAACAGACCCAGGCCACAGCTCCAGAATACCCTGGGAAGTGGCCCTGTCATGCTGGGAAGCGTCACCCTTCCTTCGATCGTTGGCTAGCACAGCAGGTCTCTCGGGGATGGAATCTGAGACAGCTGGGTCAGCGGGATGCTTCATCACTGCCATCTGGCCCTTTTCAGGCTGGGTGTTCTCGAAGCTGCCTCAGAATCGCTTCTCTCCACTTCTCTCTCTGTCAGCTTTTCCGCGAGCCTTTGATTGTAACCACCACCCACCTCCTGCCTCAGATTTCACACTTGCCACCCCCTCTCCAGGGTCCTGCTCAGGGCTTCTCCCCACATGCTCACTGGGCAGGTGTTCCTGGCACACAGACAGAAGAGATGGGCTTTCCCAGGCATGGCGTGGACTCTCATGGAACTTCTTCCCAGGGGAATCTGGCTTTACTATTTTTGAGTCCCACGAATGTCCTTTCAGAGCCAGTGGGCCTAGAGCCTGTTCTGGTCACCTGACAGCAACAGCTTTTGCATGCCACACCCCACTCACCGAGGCCGTGCTGTGAACCCCAAGGGCAGCCGTGTATGGAGATGAATACACTGCTGGGTTTGTGGGTGGCAGAGCCTAAGCTTTCCCCCAAGGCCTGGGCCAAGGACAGTGTCCTGCCAGACCTCCTTCCCCTGTGGCCCTCTTGTCCTATTCCTCATTCTAGTCCCGTGTAGGGCTCAGCCCTTTTACATTTCCTGGTCAAGGGGAGATGTAAGGCAGGAAAGGACACAGAAAACGCAGTGGTTAGGAGCGTGATTCTCAAATCCAAGTGCCAGGTTCAAATGCTAGCTCAGCTATTTGCTGACTCCATAACCTGAGGCAATTATCTGACCTCTGTCTCCTCCTCTTTAAAATGGGATGCTAATCTAGGTGCCAGGGACTGGTTTTAAGTGCTTGCAACTAGTGGAATCCTCAGACACCCTATGAGGTGAGTTTTCTTATTAGGCCTATTAGGTAATAAGGATCATCACTCTCCCCTCAGAGTAGATGTGAAGATGAAACGAGATAACCCTTAGAAAATCTAGAACAGTGCCTGGCATATCACAGGTGCTGGATAAATTGGAACCTTTATCTCCCAGGTTATAGAGGAAGGTACAGAGGTTCACAGAGGCCCAGTACCTTCTGAAGGCCATATGCCTCATTGTTAAAGAAAGCAGGTCTGCAGCCCCAGCTGCTAAGATTCCCTGCCTCTCCCGTGGGCCCTGAAGGAGAAGGCACATCGAGGAAGCAGGAAATGCTGTCCAAGTGGGCAGTTATTGTGATGTATCCTCATCCACAGCCCAAGTGCCAGATTTCAAAATGATCCTCCAATGAAGGAAATCCTGCCTTCACACCCAGGCTGTTGGGCTGGGATCCTGGAGGGAGATGAAGGGCTTCCCAAGGCAATGTGAAACCCTCCGTGTGTGGCGAGGGTGGCCTCCTGGGCAGCAGCTTCTCTACTGGCTCCCTGAGGACGACCCATAGCAACCTGACTTAAACTGCCTGAACCACAGAGTAAACCGGCAGCTCAGAGGCACAAGCAGGATGTCCATGAGCCATAAGAAATGCCAGCAAGTCTCCTTGGCCTCCACCCTGTGGACGGAGCAGGACCCTGCTCCAGGCCCACCTTCGGGAGGCACAGGATGGGCAGAGAACTTGGGCCCTGGAGACTTGGCCCCTGGTCCCGGCTGTGCCCTGACCTTCTGTGGGGCCTTCATTGGCTCTCTCTGGTAGTGATTTCCTCATGGTAGAAGACAGTTGAAGAGCAAAGGATCTGTTGTTAGACTGATACAGGTCTGGGTTTCAACTCCACTATTAGGTGTTTAACTAGGAGAAAGTCACATACCCTTGGTTTCTTCAATACCTACCTAAAGGGCTGCTGTGAGACCCAAAGATGATAATGTTCCCCAAAAGATCAGTATAATGCCTGGCATGTGGAAATGCTATTGAGTGTCAGCGATATTATCAGTAAAACGAGAGGGTTGTCAACCCCACCTGCACATTAGGATCAACTGGGGGGGCTCCTGAAAAGGGCAGGTGGCCAGGGCCCCAGGTCTGAGTGAATGAGTCAGAACCTTTGGGGGGTGGGTGGCCCAGGCACCATTGGGTAGAGCTCCACAGTAGCTCAGCCGGGCAGCTGGGGCTCAGGACCACTGATGCAGGGTGTCTCCAGGCTCTCTTCCCAACTAACAGTCTCTGACTTGGCCTCTCTTCTCCTTACTTTTCCCTCTGAGCATGAACACGGGCCTTCCAGGTGTAGGATGTTCTCAGCACGCAGTGAGGGCTCACTGAGTGGGTCTGTGTTTGTTGGTCAATACTTTCTTTAGCTCTTGTCTATCATGGTCTTGGAAGATGCGCCTGGGACTCTCCTCTGGCCAGTCCCAACCCAGTGCAGTTCTGGGCTCCTGCCCTGAATTTAGCCTCATGCTATTTGGGCTCAAACCTGTTCTGATCTTCTTCAAAAGGACTCGGTTGTCCTTACAAGCTGTTCTCTTCATTCTCTGGCTTGTCATGTGCTTTTGCTTTTGACTTCTAAAGGGACTGATGCAGAGGGGTAGTGGCCTTGGGCTTTCACTGCTCAGGCTGGGAGAAGAGCAAAGGAAAGGACCTGCCACCTAGAGAGTGAACCAAAAGTCTAGGAGGGGATCCACTTTTCCCAGTGAACCTCTCACACTGGTTGCCTTTTTGTCTGATGTATGAGCTATTTTTATATTAAAGGACTGACTAACCAGATAAATGAATAGTGACCTATGGGAAGCTAACAGAACCCATGGATGGTCTCTAACCATGCCTTTGTGCAGGTCCTTCAGCAGGTGGCCTGCAGCTGTGGTCTGCAGTGCTCTGTGCAGCCATCAGTTTCAACCCATGCTCTAGCTCTGAGCCCAAATCTTGCTCTGTGTTTTCCTACTATTTCAGGGAGGGCAAAAGATAAGAACCAAGAAGAACAGATTTGGTATTTTCAGTTCAACTGTGATCCCACCTCCTCCACAGTGGCTTTGGAATCCTATCCAGTGGTCACCTTTCCCTGCTGTGAAATCGCATGGCTTTGGATCCACCCTTCCACCATGACGCACATCATCAACCGCCTTGTGATAGATACACAGTGTTGATCTACCAGCAGAACCCCTACCTTATGACTGTGCTTCCTTCTGCCAGGTACCTGCTGGAACACGATTTCCCAGGCATGAGGATTGGGCCCGAGCCGACCACTGACTCCTTCATTGCGGTGATGCAGGGCGAGGTGGAGGGGATCATCCCCGGGAATGCCCTGGTGGTGGATCCTAAGAAACCCTTCCGGAAGCTCAATGCCTTTGGCAATGCCTTCTTGAACAGGTGAGTGCAATGGGAACATACACGCTGACTGTTCTCTTTTCTTCTTCTTGGAGTATGAGAAGGGAAAGGGCAGGCTCTTAGGAGGATCACTGCCTTTTCCATACCTACAGTCTCTCTTGATTGTCCCTAACTTGCTGGAAATGTAACTGAGTCAGTCCCCATAGATTAGGGGTGTGGGAGCTGCAAACGGTAGGCTGACTCCTCCTGCCCAAGAGGCAGGTTGAATCACATCCCCTCAGTCTGCACCTCCTGCCAATAAAAGCAGAGAGCGTTCCCAGCCTTTGCCCATACTATAGAGAGGATGTGCATCCAGCTGGACAGGGGCAGAGGAAGGCTTTTTGCTGTTCCTGGACATTGTCTTTACTTGGTGGTGACAACCCTGGACTTACGATGGAAGCCCTGAGTTTGAGCACTGACTTTCCTACGAAACTCAGTATGGCCTTGGACAGGTCACCTTCCCCTCCTCTTGGACAAGAAAAAGCCTGCAGACAGCAGGGTCATTGTGATGATCTGAGCAAAGAAACCTCTGGGAATGCTTCGTAGGCTGCTCCAGACCTTCCTATAACTATTCTGTTTAACTAAAATGCCCTCTGATTGCGCTTTGTCTATAAATCCACACCACCTTCTTGCATGAGCATTGCATGAAAAAATTTTTAACTACTTTCCCTAATTGGAGGTATTTACAGTAAAGAGAAGGACTATGGGCTTTGGCTTCAGACAGATCTGAGTTCAAATCCTACAAATAGCACATGGACCTTAGACACATTACTCCTCCGTGTCTCACGTTTCCCATCTGTAAAATGGGATAACACTAGTACACTCCTCCAAGGCAAGAGTGCTGACGCGGCCCTTGTGGAAAGCTGGCATTTAACACGGGTGTTCAATGATGAGTGAAGTGACACTGAAAGAGTAAAAAATTTTTTTAAAACTCCAGGCAGACAAAACTAAAAAAAAAAATAAAGCAAGCAGAGGGGACCGGATGTGGCTTAGTGCAGAAGCCTTGTGGCCAGAACTCGAAAGGTCTGTGTTCCTCTCCAGGAGCATTAGACAGCCAAGACGGTGGACGTTTAGACTGAACATGGCTGGGGGTCTGCCAGGCGTGTTCGTCTCAAGGACCACAGCTCAGCCAGCCTATGTCGTGTCCCTCGTCAGCTCCCTGTCTTTCTCCTTTGTGGGAATCCAGGCACCCTCCGGTCACCTCAATCTCCTTCTCATTCCGCAGAGAGCCTCACTTCCCTTCTACAGAAAATGGGAACCAGTGTCCACAGATTCCATCTAGTTGGCTTTTTAAAAATCTGTCCAAAAACAAGTTCATTTGCCTTTGTCCCCACTTCCTACCACCGGACTGCAGAGAGCTGTGGCTTCTCTTCCTCTCGAGGTCTGACTCCTGCCTCACCCTGAACTTCACCCTCCCATGGCCTCGCCTCCACATGGAAATATCTCTTCTTGAAAACCCCACAGCAGGTCCTACTAACTTTCACCCTCTCTCTCTCTTTCTTTTCACACCGTGTGTCTTCCTGTCCCCCAGCCTGTGGAGCGTGGCTTCACCCTATCACAGCTGCTTGTGTGAAGGTCACCGTGACCTCATAGTGATCATAAGCAGCAGGCTCCTTCCACCCTTCCCTTCCCCCTCCTCTCCTCCTGCCACCCTGGCCAGGCCCACTCCAGTCTGCTCTGTGTCCCCTTTTTCTCTGTCTCCTATGACCTGATGTTCCCCTTAGGCCCCTCATCATCACCCTGCCCTTCTTACTCCATGTGCTTGTCCCGGGTTTTGCCTCATCCACAGCCCTGGCCCCAAACACCAGCCCCATGCACACAACAACCAGATTACCAAAAGACAGAAACCTAGCTCAGCAAAATATGGAATGTTTTTGAGAATACTGGCATGTGCCATAGAATCTAAGGAGCAGCATGTGGCTGGGCCTCAGGCATAATGGGAACCATGGGCTTCAAGAGGACAGGGGCTGTGTCACTTACTGTTCTACCCCTATTATCTGGCACAGTGCCAGGCACATAGCAGTCACCCCCTAAAGATTTGTTGAGCTGAACTGGACATGCTGACAACCATCATATCTGATCATGTGACTCTTCTGCTTAAGGCATTCCAATGGGTTTCTACTGCCCTCGGTAAAAAATTCCGGATTTCTCAACATGATTTTCAAGACTTTTGTGATCTGGCCCCTGCCTCCTCCCTGTCTAGCCTCATCTCTGGCCACTCTAGCCTTCCTGTTCTCACCTCACTAATGTGTACCCCACGCCCTGAATTGTGCGTGAATGCTCTCTGTCATTCCATGCTGCATTTGCACCCACTTGCATACCTAGGGCTGCCATAACAAATTACCACTCGGTGGCTTAAAACAACAGAAATGTATTATCTTATAGTTCTGAAGGCCAGAGTCTGAAATCAAGGTGTTGGGCCAGGCCGTGCTCCCTCAGAAGATTCTAGAGGAGCACCCTCCCTTGCTTCTTTTCTCTTCAGGTCGCCCCAGGTGTTCCTTGCTAGTGAAGCCTAATTCCAACCTTTGCTTCCTTCTTTACATGGGGTCTTCCCTCTGTGCGTGTCCCTCTCTCCACATCGTGTTCTCCTTTCTCATAAAGAGTTGCTGTATGAAGTTGTACACCTAAAATGCACATAATGCTATTAACCAGTGTTACCCTAATAAACTTAATTTAAAAAAAGACACTGGTCCTATTGGATCAGGAGCCCACCCTGCTCTTGTATGATCTTAACTAATTACATTTACAAAGACCCTCTTTCCAAATAAGGCCACATTCTGCGTTACAGGGGGTTAGGACTTCAACAGATCTCTTTGGGGGACAGAATTCAACCCATAACACTGCTCTTTCGCCATGAACTTGTATCTCAGTCTGGAGTGCTGTCTTCTCTTCACCCCCAATCCACCCATACACAGACACACAAAGCACATCCACACACCCACAAACTCATGCATGCAGAGCTTGCCAGCTTCCTGCCGGCGCTCTTGTCTGCCTGGCAAATGCTGGTTATCTTTTGAAGTCTTAGTTCAAGTGCTGCTTCCTCTGTGAAACCCTCCCTTTTCCGTGTATCCTGCATCTCTGCCGTTTCACACAATATACCTGGGGGAGTAAGGCACCTTTTTAGCTTTCACCAAAAACGCCATGTAAGAGAGAAGGCTTGAAGTGAGAAGGATCTAAGTCAGGTGTACCAGTTTGTATTTTGGGACTTCAGGAAGTAGCACCAAACATATTTCCTTGAATAACACTTGACCTCTGTCCTAATAGCAAAATTTGATATTGGGGTAGCCCTTTGAGGCCCAACCACGTGTGGTGTGACGCATTCGTCAAGGCCAGCTTCCATGTCTCCTCCTCCAGAAAGGCTCTCCACCTTGGATCTCCCTGAGCCTTCACCTGACCTTCCCCAGGGTTCTGGTCACATGCATGTTGTGGTTGGCCGTGTGCATGCCTCCTCTCCTCACCAGACTGGGTTCCTTAGGAGCAGGGCTCGAGTCCTGGACATTGTGATGTCCCTGAGAGCAGGGGTTCACAGTGTAGGACCGCAGCTGCCCAGAATCACCCAGGGAGCTTCCTCAACATATAGGTCCCAGGCCCATGGTTGGGGCTAAGTCTGACCTAGAGCCCAGGCATCTACATGGGAAGGCAGCCAGGCTTCCGAACCTCTGGCCCCAGGGCAGCGAAGGTGAAACAAGGTGTACAAGAGGCTACGAGAGGACAGCGGCTCACGTGGTTTCCTCTCATTCATGCAGATTCGTGTGCGCCCAGCTGCCCAACCCCGTGCTGGAGAGCATCAGCGTCATCGACACGCCAGGGATACTCTCCGGGGAGAAGCAAAGGATCAGCCGAGGTAAGCTGGTAGGGTTGGGTCTGGCTCCATGCTGTGTTCTTTCTGGTATGTTCTCTCTCTGCCATACCTGGATGGAGGCCCCCGGGCCTTGTGGTCCCTTGATGAGCCGGTGCTGCCTCGTGTGCTGTATGGAATCATCCTAGGCAGGGGCCAGTGGACCAGTTTGGGTCCACTATAGCTCAGGAGACAGCTGGCCTCAGTCTTCTCCTTTGTAAAATGGAGACGTCAGTATCTGCCTTACTTCCCTCATGAGGTTATTCATTCTCTAAGCCACATCTGCCCCCAGGATGCAGGGGAGGCAGGTGCATGCAGAGAACTTCAGCTTGACCACGTGAGGATGACAGTGTGCTCACTCTGGGGCCCAGACACAGGGAGCTGTGTGTGAAAGTACTTTGAAAACTGTTCACTCTAGACAGATATGGGATAATCGCTCACTAAGGGAGATCACCAGACTGCCAGGGTTCAAAGCCTGCCTCTGCCACTTCCTAGCAACATGAACTTGGGCAGGTTTCTTTGCTCTGGTTGGTTCATCTGTAAAGTAGGAAGAAATAATTCTATCTACCATATAGGTTGTTTGAGGATTAAAAGAAATAATACGGATAAAAAGGCTTCTACCTGGCACCCAGCAGTGCCCAGTCAACATGAGCGGTTGTAGATTGTCACCGTCACCGTCGGTTTTTACAGCTAGACTGATGCTGTTAAAAGCTAAAAACTTCTGCTCCTGTCTCCTCTCCCCCAGTCTCCCCTGCCACAGTGGGCTGTGTGCCCCAGGTAGCCCCCCTACCCTTTCTATGCCCTGTGCTGTATCCCTGCAAGAAAATCAGATGAAGCCACACCCACCCGACTCTGGAGTTGGGAGCTGGACTAGAGCCAGAGGAGCACTCGGAAGTCAGCATCCAGGAAGGAAAGGCTTTGGACTGGCAAGAGTCCCCTGGCCAGCAGCTGGAACTCTCTCCTCCTGAACTGACCTTAGGTGACTGACTGGCTGCTTCCCTTTCGTATTACCACGGGCCCCGCGCTCTACGGCCCAGCTGGGACACACACAAGGCGTGTTCAGCAGGTATCTGTGCCATCACAGCAGGAGGCTCAGAAACCCCCTCCACCAGGGACATGGTCTGCAAGGGCCAGGCCCCTCAAGGAGACCCCGTTGCCTCACAGGTGACAGGCCAGCACCCAGTGGCTGTGTACTGATGAGTGCTGCTGGCAAAGGCCTGGGTGCGGGCCGCTGCTGGTGGGGCTGGGCTGCTGTCCAGCCCTCCTGCGAGCTGCCTCGGCTTTCTGCCCTGAAGGAAGCAGCTCGAGGGCACCAGGCTCTGCATTCGGGGTCCACCGAAGCTGTGTGAGTGAGCACAGCCAGCCCTGGCTGGGGAAGAAGCAGGGAGAGGACCCCCTGGGTCAGCAGTCTGCTCACAGGCCCCACGACCCCAGTCTGTGCTCAAAGGAGACAGAGCCTGCTCTGCAGGGACCTCGCTCTGGACCAGGCTCCAGCAGGAAAACTTGGCCCCTCCCCACATTTCACTGAGGACGTCATGCCTGGGAAGAAGAGGGGAAGAAGGCAGCCAGTCAGGAGGAAGCTGTGTTAACAGTTCATGTACTTGGCAGCCCATCTATAAAAGGGGGATGCCAACAGAAGGCCCTCTATGGCAGGGGTCTGGGAGCCGGGGCCCATACTCCAAGTCTGGGTAGCATGGTGGCACAGTCATGGGAGGGGTGGGGAGAACTGATCTGTCGGAAGCCATAGAGCCCATGGTCCTGGGAAGAGAGGGGTGTCCCCCAACCCTCCTGGTCTCTATGCCCTTTGTAGATATCCTGGCACCTTACTCAGGGCCCTGTGGAGAGGAAGTTTGGGTGGCTCTCAGTCTGGCTTCTATTAGTTTCCCTAAATGCTCCCTCCCTCCTAACCAGTCCCCACCCTCACCCCCACCCCCACAAGGATTCACCTGGACTGATCCTGAGTTGAGGCCTAAAGGGGATTTACTGTTTCACACAGGCAGCCTGTGTCTGCTCAAGAAAGGCTTAGGAGAGCCAGACTTCTCAATCTGAGCTCCCAGCACGTAGGTGGACATGCACCTGCAAGGCCAGGGTCACCTAGCAGGGTGGTTCCCCAGGATGCTGGCCCGGGAGTTTGTAGATGGGGTTTTAGAACCTGTGTATGTCTCAGCAGGTCGCATTTTCTCCCTGAACCTCTGTGTTCCCACGTTAACAAGGGGTGATGATACCCATCAGATGACCTCGTGAGGTCTGTGGATGGTAATGGAAACACAGACATCAGCCCTGGGTCTGGATCTCCGTGAGCTCCCTGCTCTCCCCTTTATTTGCCATCCAGGGCCACCCACTCCACAGCCCCAGGGCCCAGCCTATGCAGCTGGACGCGGCAGCCCTGCTTCAGGGACTCCTGCCTTCCTCAGCCCCTGTCCTGGTCCATTCTCTTTCCCTTGCTGTACCTTTCCTCCTGCCTTCATCTTTAGACCTCAGCGGCTGCCCTAGGCAAATTGGGTGTGTGGCTGTCTCCCTGCCCTTCCTGTCCTTTCCCAACTAACATGACTAAGCCCTACCTCTGGGAGAAGGGATAGCCCCTTGAGTGGCTGCCCACGCCAGCCTGCTCTCTGCCCTCCTGAGTCCAGACTACAAATGCAGCCGCTGGCAAAAGCAGCCTGTGCTAAAAACAGGGGCTGGGAGCTGGACCGCCAGAACTGCAGCACAGGCCTAGGACAGTGCTGACCTCAGCTCGCCAAGGAGACCAGGAAAATGGGGGGGGGGGGGTCACACACTCTCAGATGTCAGGGGGACCCCGAATGAGAAGAGTTTCCAGTATGCACAGTCCCTCCTTCCTCACAAAGCTGTAGAACCCAGAGGCTCTAGCTTGTACCTACACTTATGAACACTCACACATCCACACACAAACACTCACATAGCCACACATATACACAAATACACCCTCCCACATATACCTACATATACACACACACACATACCCACATGTACGCACATACTCACCCACACATACACACACTCATATATAACCACACATCCACTCCATCCACACTTCCCTCCACATACACGCCCCACCCACGTACACACCCCTGTACAAGCGTATACATAGAATGAAATGCACTCTCTCTGGCTTTTGGCCAGGGGCCCTCAGAGTTCTAGGTTTGGTCACAGTGCAGATTGGGTGCCTCTTCCCTTCAGCCGCCCAGGGCAGGACAGAAGCCCAACCCTGATGAGGCTGGGCTCCATTCTGGGAAGTGAGCTGCTCCCAAGGCTTCTCCAGGCCTCAGGCTTCATGAGAAGAAGCACTCAGACTCCAGGCCAGAGCTGGACAAAGTGTGGTCCTTGCTCAGGGCGTGGCCCCTCTGCCCAGATCTGGGGGTGGGTGTTTTCAGGGGAGGGAAAGTGGAGGGCATCCAGGAACCTGAGGCTGGGAGGTTGCAGGCCAGCAATTGTCTCTGGATAAAGATGCACTGGGTGGGCAGCAGAGGGGCAGGGAAGCTGTTTCTGGAATTGACAGGAAGTGCCCAGCCCAGGACTCATTACTGGGAAGGAGCAAGGAAGCAGCTGAAGTGGGGGTGGGTTCCGGAAGCCTTCGAGGCCTCATGCTCAGGAACCACGTTTCCTAGCTGCTCCTCAGCTAGAAATCCCCACTGGCCCCACCCAGAAAAGCAACCCCTCAGGTCGTGGAGCTCACTTCCTTCCCAGGAAATCCCTTCCTGTACAGGTGAGCTCAGCAGATCTATAGCAGGCAAAAACCTTGCCCATATCCCAAAACTCTGGCTTCCTGATTCCCAGCCTAATGGCTTTTCAGCACATTTTCACAGCCTGCCCAGGAAGGAGGCGGGGAGTAGGCCTGAGAGCAAACTCCTGTAGGAGTTTTCCCTGGGGCGCCTTGGAGGGTCTGGGCTGGTCCTCACAGCCTCACATTCCTGGTCCATCCCCGGCACCCTCACTTAGGGGCCTCCTGGGCCCCAGACTGGGTGCTACGTACATGCGCCTTTGTGGGCCTCAGACATTGGGACAAGGCAATAGGGCCCTGATGCCCTTCAGAAGAGCTTGCTGCCAGCCTTGTGGTCATCTTCTGGAGGGCATGTACTGTGGCATTTGTCCCATTGTCATCTCAATTCTTCCCACGTTGTGGAAATGGATGCCTTTTTACTTCTTTTTTTTTTTTTTTTTGCTAAAATGTCCAATTTTAAAAGAGATTTGGGGGGGCAGGATAGGACCTTTTTTATACCTACCACAAGTAAGTACCTGGTTTGAGGGCTCAGCCCCCTGAGCTCCAGCCTGGCATGTGGCTATGAGCAAGAAGGGAATTTGGACAAGAGTCGATCCCAAGTTTGCCACCACCTGGCTGTGTGAACTCAGGCAAGCCCCTTAACCTCTCTGTTCCCTCTCCCTTCCCTGTTGGATGTGTATGCCCGTTTACCTCCTGACATATACAGAGTTATGAGGTTCAAATGAGATTATGTGGCTGAAAATACAAAGAAATGTGCTACTGTGCCCCTTGCATCTCACTTCAGACTGCATTAAGGAGTTGCCTTGCTTATTGTTTGTCTCATTGATTTTCTCCCACCTGCCATTACTTCAAAATCTTTCTTTCCAGTTTACTAGAGCCTGGGGGCAGCGGGGAGAGCCCCAGGCCCCTGCAGGCTGCCCAGTCTCTGGGAGTCAGCAGACTTGCTGTCAGCAATTCCGGGAAGGCCTGCTCCTTCCCGCTCGACTCTCAGCCTCTGGGGCTTGACTCTCCCCCACCCATTGCCGTATCTTATCTCAGAGTCCTTGGGCTGCTGCAGGTGCCCAAGACCATTGTGGGTCTGAGAGCCATTCCTGGGACCGGTGAGGGAAAGGGGGCCTGTCACTGGGTGTCCTGTTCACCCCAGACACTAGGGCAGAGCCTCCCTCTACAATCAGATTCTGTTGCCACGGCTCTTCCACTGACCCCTCATTAGTCAGTTGTTATATTCGTGTTTCACAGCTGAGAAGACTGAGGTTCAGATTTGCCCAAGGCCACACAGTAAACAAATGGGAGAGTAGTCCCATGCCCTTTTCCTTAGTGGGTCCATTGCATGCCTTTCAGCTGCTCCCCTTGCTGGATATTCACAAGCCGAGTCCAGGAAACAATACCATACCCATCCAGGAGGCTGCTAGGCTCTGAATAGCTAAAAGCAGGAGGCTGAGCTAGAGGAGGCCCATGGAGTCCTTACTTGATTCTCAGGATCCTCATGGCCACCCCTGGGAGAAAGAACCTGGCATTACTGACTCTGTAATTTGATAGCAGCTTGCTGGAACATGCAGAATTTGAGAAAAGGAGCATGAATAGGAGACCTCTGTGCTTATAAAATCCTGGAAAGGACAGCCATCCGCTGTCCTCGGCAGGAGCAGACTTCACAGAGGCACCCACATCCAAGGAGTTGCTTTTCTAGGGTGGGGCCTGTTTAAAATGGTGGCCCCAGACTTCTTTCTTCCTGTTCTGCAAGGATTTTCTTGTGTCTAATCTCTATCCATCCTGATGTATGTACTCTCTATCCTCACACCTCCAGTCTTAGAAGCAGGGCGTCGTAAACTGAGAAAGGAAGCTCAAAGACATTCCAGTCCAACCCCTTGGCTTGACAGGCAGAGACCAAGGACCAGAGAGGGGAGGCTGCTTGCCTAAGGACACACAGCAAGTTAATGGCTGAAACTAGAGTTGGTCTTTCCCTGGCTATTGCTCCTCAGGGACTGCCTTCAGAGCATACCTATTTCATGGAAACTGGAGCTTGTAAGTTCTTTGTTAAGGGGGTGGAGCAACAGGAACAGCCAAGGTCATATGCAGTTGCACCTGCATCCTTTTTTTTTTAAAATTGGATCCTCAAAGCAATCCTATGGCAGGGTCTGGGGGTTCTAATTCAGAAACCAGACAACTGAGGCCTAGAGATGGCTTGTGTCCTGTCCCTTGGATGGAAGAAGCAAAACACAGCTCACATTTCAGTTTTGTTTGGCAAAGACTGATCGAACATTACTATGTACAGGGTGCCATGCTAGGAGCAGGGGTTAGGGGCCAGCCCCTGCCCAACACCCAGTGTGTGTGTGGGCATGACTCATCCTGACAGTTTCTGTGGGAGACCAGAGGGGCATGTGTCTGCCTGAGTCCATGAGAACACTGAGGGGCACCTGACCCGGCCGTGGAGACAGGAACGGGCAGGGGGCCATCCTGTTCTGGCAGCACTGACCTGGTGCTGTCACTGTCCCCCCAAGTTGGAGCTGGTCGGTCAGGTCACGGCGATTTGCCCCTACTACCTTCCAAGCCTTCGTAGCCCAAGCCTCCTGTTGCATAGCGGATACCATCAGGGACTGAAGAGGGATTGAAGAGAAATTGGAGGTGGGGCGGGGGGAGGCTCTTTTCCTGCAGCTTCTCTGGCCCCTTTGCTTTCCCCAGCCTGTTGAGGGGTGGCTAGATGGTCAACTTGGGATTGGAAGACCTGAGTTCCGGTCCTGGTTCTGACCCTACCACTGCATGACCCTGACCCTGGGCACGTCTCTCCCCCTCCTTGAGCCTCCATTTCCTTGTCAGTAGAGTGCCCAGCGCTGGCTGCCCTGGCTGCCCAGCCGGCATTGAGTGGCTGGTGTGGTAGGCACTCAGGGCTGGCATCTGCTGTACTGGGGGAGGGAGCAATAGCAAGCTTTTCCCTGCTTCCCTCCCTGTGGCTTGCACACCTCAGCTACAGTCCTCGTCAGGGCAGATCTCAGAAGGATGCCAGAGGCCGGAGCCCTGCTGCCCTCCCCAGCTACCAAGAGTGCCAGCTTGCTGGTTCCAGGCACCAGAGCACCAAAACCATGACCTATTTTCTGGGGTGGGGTTTGGGGCAGAGGGACCAGGTTGTCCTGATTTTCTAAGCCCCCTACCCCGCTTCCTGCCCACAGTTCTGAAGGACTGCCTTTGGGAGGTGAGAGCACCAGTCTACCAGCTGCGCCAAAGGAAAGACTAAAAATAGCCAGGAGCTCTGCCTGGGGCAGGTGGGGAATTTGAGCAGGGGAGCAGGTGCAGGCTGCAGGCCCACCTGGAAGGGGAATGCACAGGGTCTCCTGGGTTCTGGGGAGCCGCTGGCTAGGCCTGCAAGGAGCAGAGGGGAGGGGAGAGGGGTGGAAAAGGGAAGGGAGGGAAGAGGAGGGAGGGGCAGGCTAGAGTGCTGCATGGCAGGTACAGGGAGCTCAGGACCCCGTAGACCAGGTCCAGTCCTGGCCCCACCCTTTGCTGGCTGACTCTCACCTCATCTCCAAATCTCAGTTTCAGCCTCTGGAAAATGGGAATGATACTCCTCAACCTACCTACCTCAGAGGATGTTGTGAAGCTGAAATGAGGTCGTGATGCAAATATCTTGCCAGCTAGAGCAAGCATTGAACCTGAACCTGGGGTTAGAGAGCTAGGTACTGTGCCCCACCGCTGCCTAAGCAGGGTGGTCCTGGCTGAGTCACCCTGTAACTGTCTCCAGGTAGCACTGATAATGTCCCTACCTCATCACTGGGCAGAACCTGGCCCCCAAAGCGCTTTCCTGGGCCCTGACCCTTAATGGAAAGGGCCCATTTCCTTGAATGAAAAGACTAAATAGGAATAATGATGCTAATTATAATTAGCATTTACTGAGCAGCTACTGTATGCTGGGCTTCAAGTGTATTTAGTCCTTATAATTCTGTTAATTAGTACTATTAGTTTGTGCATCAATAGATGAAAACACACTAACTCAGAGACACAGAATGACTTGCTCAAGGCCAAATAGTGAAAATGGTGGAGGAGTCAAGATTTGAACCCAGATCTGATTCCCAAGAGGGTGTTATTTCTACTGCACCTGTTGCCTCTCCCCATACCTCTAACCTGTGCCTCAAAGGCCCCTTCCCCTGACTGTCTCTCTGCTGGCAGGGTACGACTTCGCCGCTGTCCTCGAGTGGTTCGCTGAGCGGGTGGACCGCATCATCCTGCTCTTTGACGCCCACAAGCTGGACATCTCTGACGAGTTCTCAGAAGTCATCAAGGCCCTCAAGAACCACGAGGACAAGATGCGGGTGGTGCTGAACAAGGCCGACCAGATTGAGACCCAGCAGCTGATGCGGGTGTATGGGGCTCTCATGTGGTCCCTGGGGAAGATCGTGAACACCCCGGAGGTGATCCGGGTCTACATTGGCTCCTTCTGGTCCCACCCCCTTCTCATCCCCGACAACCGGAAGCTCTTTGAGGCCGAGGAGCAGGACCTTTTCAAAGACATCCAGTCTCTGCCCCGAAACGCTGCCCTGCGCAAACTCAATGACCTCATCAAGAGAGCCAGGCTGGCCAAGGTGCGGCTACCCCTGGGGGGTAGACAGCATGTTTAGGGCAGGCGTTCAGCTTCAAGAGCTGCCTGAACCCTGGAGCATTGCCTGTCCATGTGAATATGTCCTATAGCTACTGCGTCCTGAGCATCAGCTATGCCAACCCCAGCAGCCAGGGGCCAGGAGAGTGTGGTGGTTGTGATCACAGGCCCTGGGGTCAGATGGCCAGACTGCAGCTCAACTCTGCTGTTTACAAACTGTGATCCCAACCCCAGCAAGGCCCTCGGTCTCTCTGTGCCTGTTTCCATGACTGTAAAAGAAAAGGATTGGAGGATGCAGTAGAATAAAGAATGTAAAAGCCTTCTCACTATGCCTGTGTGCTCAGAAGGGCTCAGCAAACATTAGCTATCGTTATTGTCTTCCTCGTCAGCATCATCTCCAGTATTGACCTTACCCTCCCCACAATCTTGCCATTTCTATTAGATCTAGAAAAACAGCCTAGCACTGCAAGCAGTGTGAGAGAGCAAGAGGGTGGAGATAGAAATTATTTTGGAAGTAGGGGCAGGAGGAGAAGGGGTTTATGGGAAGAGATGGGTAAGAGCCACCGAGAGGGATGGAATGAATGGAGGTCTTGATCTCAAGCGTTCTCTCTGCCCGTTTCTCAGGTCCATGCCTACATCATCAGCTCTCTGAAGAAGGAGATGCCCTCCGTGTTCGGGAAAGACAACAAGAAGAAAGAGCTGGTGAACAACCTGGCCGAGATTTATGGCCGGATCGAGCGGGAGCACCAGATCTCACCTGGGGACTTTCCCAACCTGAAGAGGATGCAGGTAACCAGGGTCTGTGCCTCCAGGACAAGGGACAGTGTTACATGAGCTGGCTGAGCAGCCTTAGTACGGAGGAGGCCACCCAGGGAAATGGCCCTAGGTCTGTCCTCTCTGCTGGACTGTCACTGGCCTAGCAGGTGTCATATCTGGGCCTGGGGAGAAATAAGGAGCCCCAGGGATCCTAGTGGGACAGGGATGTCCCATGATGTTTGGGATCTGATACCTGCAGTGTATGACTTTTCCTAATGACTGCTACCATATCACCTAATGAAGATTCTCCAGGCCCTTGACTACTTGTGTTTACCTCTAAGTCCCTACTGAGGAGTGATTGGGGACAGATACCATGAGAAGTCTGCACAGGAGCTTGACACCTTTGCAGCCCACTGTGGGCCCCTCTTTTGAGCCAGGGACCATCACACACGGTTTCTCAAGTTCTTCCCCAAAGCAGTCCTCTGTAGGAGGCATTTGCATCCTCCTTATACAGATTAGCTAACTGAAGTTGACCAAGATAATTAACCTTTGCAATTAACTGCCTGCAGTTTTCTGAGGGCAATAGTCACATCGACTGCTAGTGGAAGAGCCAGAAGCTGTCCCCATAGTCCAAACAAGAAGCCACCTCACCGTACTAACTGAATCCTCTCTGAGCCTCTGTCTCCTTTAAACTGAGGCTGCAGAAGCACCCACTATGGATGTCATGAGCATCCGTGAGACCCTGTCTACAAGGTGCTCAGCACAGAGCCTGGTACAGGTTGCCCCTTGAACTGAAGCAGCAAGTTAGGATGGCACCACTGGGGGAAGCTAGGCAACGAGTGACAGGGACCCACCTATCCATACAATTTTTGAAGCTTCTCATGATTCTGTACTTACTTCAAAATATAGTGTTTTAAAAAATTGGGGAATTAGAGAAAAATAGCAGCAGATGTAACAGCGACATTGGTTTTGCTCTTGTTGCTGACTTTGATCCAGAACTCCCCATCATCCCAAATAGGCATTGTTAGTTTCCTATCTGATTATAAAATAGCCTTTCAAAATATACATGTATTCATGTATCTGTTCATTCTTATAAACACCTAGCATGAACTAGTCACTAATTTGAGAAATACTTCCACATAATTTGTGTTTCTCAGTCAGCTGTGGCCTGGAAACATGTCAACTTTTAATTGCTCTTACCAATAAGAATTTAATGACCTGTAAACAAACATTCAGGGCTATGATGTTTGAAAGGGGCTATACAACCCCTTTTGGAATGTGAGGAATTCTTTCTCAACATATATTAGTTCATCTGCTGGTGTCAGGTTTGCTAAAACAATCATGTAAATGGCTGTCCTTCGGGGGAATATGTGGGGGGGGAGCACCCACTGTGCCCCTGGAAGATATTGGGACCCATAGTTGAGAACCCACCAAACACACATAGCTGTGGACAGAGACACCAGGGACCTCCCAAGGGCTGGTCTGCTGCTGCCCTTGCCACTCTCTTCCAGCCCCCACCGCCCCTTGGTTCAGCCTGTCCTTGAAGGATGGTAAGACACGCCCAAGCTAACACTTGCCCTTGAAATGTAGCAAGAACATTTCAAGTTGGTGGGTGTTTTCAGAATTTTTCTGCAGTGAACTCAATGTGCTTGTCCCCGACACTATCCCCTGTGCACTGGCCTCTGCCCAGTGTCCTGAGGTTGCTTTGACCAGAACCAGGGCAGGAACGGAAAGCTCTTACCTTGTCACTACTGAGGCCTAGGAGAAGCTGGGTGTTCTGAACTCAGGACCTCTCAGAATCACAGAGACAGGCCAAGTGGACCATATTTCTCTGACCGTGGGGCAGGGATGTTGTGGGAAGGCCAGGAGAGGAGCTTTTACAAAGTCTGCATGCTCACCTGCATCCGCTGTGTCAGAAACTTCAGGAGAGGAGCCAGTCATTGAAAACTCTCTCCAGGTAATTTCAATGAGCATCCTGATTAAGAACAGCTGGGTTGAAGTTGACCCTGGCTTCTATTATGACTTGTTTTTGGTCTCCTTTGCCTCAGCTTTGCCTTCCCTAACTGGGCATAGAATGTGATTTCCCTTCCTCAGAAGGGCACTAGAGGAGCCAATAAGATAATGTAGGGAAGCACTTTCAGTGTTTCTCAAGTGTAACCCTTAATTAAAGTAGAGAGACCCGCCTGCTTCATCTCTTTCTTTCCCATCTCCTGAAACTGTTCTGCTCTCTCCTATAAAATTCCAACATCAACACAGTGTGCCTTTTTGCTCCCGCTCTCTCATATCATTTGTTATTATGATGTGGTTCAGTTTAGCCTCCAGGCCAAAGGGCTGCAAATATCCCAGCTTTAGTAGAAGGCGGCCTCCCCAACACCTTCCCTTGACTTCTACCCTCACCTTCTTTTCTCCCCTCTTCCCAGGACCAGCTGCAGGCCCAGGACTTTAGCAAATTCCAGCCCCTGAAAAGCAAGCTGCTGGAGGTGGTGGATGACATGCTGGCCCACGACATTGCCCAGCTCATGGTGCTGGTGCGCCAGGAGGAGACACAGAGACCCGTCCAGATGGTGAAGGGTGGAGCGTTCGAGGGCACCCTACATGGCCCCTTTGGGCATGGCTATGGGGAGGGGGCTGGAGAAGGCATCGATGACGCTGAGTGGGTTGTGGCCAGGGACAAGCCCATGTATGATGAGATCTTCTACACCCTGTCACCGGTGGACGGCAAGATCACGGGTGCCAATGCCAAGAAGGAGATGGTGCGCTCCAAGCTGCCCAACAGTGTGCTGGGCAAGATCTGGAAGCTGGCCGACATCGACAAGGATGGCATGTTGGATGACGAGGAGTTTGCACTGGCCAACCACCTCATCAAGGTCAAGCTGGAGGGGCACGAGCTGCCCAACGAGCTGCCTGCCCACCTCCTACCCCCATCCAAGAGGAAAGTCGCCGAGTGATGGGAGTAGGAGGAGATTCTGAGCAGGCAGGTGTTGCAGGAGGTGGGGGAGGCGAGTACACACACACACCCACACACACGGCCACAGATCCCGAGAACTGCACTTCAGATGAGGGGGACCAGTGACCCCCAGGTTTCCAGGCCGATCTTTGTTTGGGCACAAGTTCTCAGCATTGGCAGAAGCACAGGGGCAGGCCCACGGCTCCAGCTTTCAAGCCTTGGTCTGCATCCCTCTCTCCTTTCCGCCCTCCCCTGTCTTCTGCAGAGGCAGCTGGTTCACCCGCCCACAGATGGCCCACCCACCTCCAGATGCCCTGGACTCAGAACAGATGGAAAGAGTTTTCACTTAATAGGCAATTCACTTTGTCTTCTGAGCTTTCTCTCCGTCTTTGCCTTCCTACTATGAAATCTGCTCCGGGGCTGGGAGGTGTGCAGGCGGGGGAGAAGAGGCATCCTCGGGGAACCAGGTTCCTGACTTGAAGAGACAGGGCGCTGGACTCTGTTCTTCCCTCTGCTTATGCTGTCTCCCTTGGCAAGCCTGGCTTTGACACTTCATTTCAAAGAACCCCAGTGAGGGAGGGAGAGTTGGAAAAACTGGCAGGAAAGACAGCAAAGAAACTGCCTTGTCATCCTCTCCTCAAAGCTGGTCAAGGTGGTTTCATTCCACAGATCTTGTGAGATTCGTATTTTTTCCACCTGGCCTCTGATGTGTGGATGCTCAGACTCTACTCACACTTATCTAGCCCCTCCTGTACACCAGGGCGACATCACCCCATGTGGCCCTCAGCAGCCCCCGTGGGCATGTGCATTAGTTCCCCTCCCCCTTTTTCAGGTAAGGAGTCTGAGACTCAGAGTTTAAGCAACCTTCCAAAGTCACAGAGATCAGAGGATTCAGATCCAGGTCCCCGCTCCTCCCTCTGCCGTGAAGATGTGTCCGGGGTCCCAGCATTGCTAGCCCCCGGCCACCCATGCAGAGCAGGCCCAGCTTGCAGGCCTCCCAGCCTCCCCAAGCTGGCTGGTGAGGGAGAAGGGCCAGCCAGCATTTGGTGGGCCATCAGTCTGGCCATCTGTCACATCGCAGAAGCAAACTGTGCCTTCTGGCTATGCACCCCATGTTCCTAAAATTACAGAAGTCCAACAGCGCCAGCGGGAGAGTGGGTCTGCCCGCTGGATGCTGTTTGTATCTGTCCTGCTCCACCTCCCACCCAGTAGCTGAGTCACCCCAGCTCATATGCAGCCAGGGACTCAGAGGGCTAACCTGAGAGGTGGTGTTCTCCACAGGCCCCCCAGTAACACTGGTGTCCTCCACAAATCGCCAACATGCCCAGTGCCCTGCCCCCTCCTCCATGGTCTCTCCCTGGTTTGCTTCATGGCCACTGAACCACTTTGTATGCTATGCTCCTACCATGATGGAAAACAAAAACAAGTATAACTTATTTTATATCTATGTTCAGACTCTATAGAGAATATACTATGTATCTATGATGTGCTCACTACTGTAGTGCGTTTGTCATTTGGTGTTCATGTTAATACAGCACATTTATCCTTTGGTACCCAGTTGACCACAGAGCATCATTCCATGGGAGAGGGGCTGGGTTCTTTCCTGAGATTCCCGGTAGCATCCTTGGCAGAGGATTGGGCTGCCCTTGGCAACATCCACACACAGCATCCCATTGACTTGATGAGGACCCAGTGATGACACACCACTCCTTGCCACTCTGGAGTGGAGGTGATCCCCAAACCTCTGGGCTTCCTTCTGCATCCATACATCCCTCTCTCTCCTGAAATGAATAGCAAAGGAAGTCCAAGGCAAAGAGCTCCAACTTCCTCTACCTCAAGTACTGAGCCCAGCGGAGACCATTTTTCTGTTCTGTGCCTTTCTTTGAGCTGATGGAAAATAAGGAGGAGACAGCAGAGGGGGGTAAAGTTTATGTCTTTATTTTAGGTGGAAGGGGGTGCCTTTGTCCCCTTGCCCCACAGCCACCTGGGCACATGCACCACCATGCTGCCCTGCCTCTCCCTGCCTCCCTTCCCTCCCTTCTCCAAGGCTCCACCCCAGAGAGATCTATGAGGCCTGAAACTTCTGTCTTGGCACTTTTCCCACCTCCTGAGAAAGAGGAAATGGTGCCTCCTCTCAATGGCTGAGGGGACAGCTGAGGGTCACTTTCTCTGGGGCTGTCCCTCTGGTTCTTGCTGCCTCAGCCTACTGACCTTTTGCTGGCTCTGAGGGCCTGGGGCTAGCTTGTGCCTGTGCCTGGAAAATAACACAGAAAGCAGAGGCATGGCATGGCAGGCTCCTGGGCAAGAATTCCCACTGCCATGCTCCTGATCCCATACCACTCAGCCGGGGTCACAGAAGTCAAAAGATATGAAGAGCAACACCCTGCCCCACCGCCCCAGGAAAGCCTGCCCTGGAGCTGAGAGCTAAACCCTGACCCAAGTCTAGCTGTGTACGGGGACACTGTTGGTCGCAGCAGGGCCTGAGTCTTGGTTGGCAGAGTGGTGAACGGCTGTCCTGGGTCTTCCCCATTTCATTTGCCCATTCTGTTCCAAGAGCTCGCATTTACGTGTTAGCTGGTCAGAATTAGCAGAGCTACCTGGGGAGAATAGTCTTGTTTCTTTTTCCTATGAAATGTTAACTGGTCTCTATACATATTCAATTCCTTTTTTTATTGTTGTTCAATTACAATTGTCCCAATTTTCCCCCCATTGCTCTCCTCTGCTCCCCCACCTGCACACCCCCCCCTCCGTTGTTCATGTCCATGGGTCCTTGATCCATATTCTTTCACTAGACCCTTCCCCATCTTTCAATTCTTTACTCTTTAATCTATCCTTCCTTCCTCCCTTTCTTTCTTTCACTCAGAAGACAGAATCTCCTGCAGAAAAGGCCCTAAGTTAAAGGTAGAGATTCACTCACTGAGTCACTGAAAAATACTTACTGAATGCCACCCGTGCAGTAGGGACAATTGGAGATGGATCAGACTTGGACCTTGCTCTCAAAGAGCCCACAGTCCAGTCAGGGAAGGAAAACACACAAACATTGATAACACGAGGAGTAGCAGGACAGGTCCTGGGGTGGGGGTGTAGGCAAAGTGGGGCGCATGAGAGTCAGAAATGGCTTTGAACTTACTTAGGAGGCTGTGGTCAGAGAAAGCCTGGGGTGAGGGTGGCACACATAAGACGAACCCAAGAAACCTGGGGTCTGCCTCTTGTGCCTACTGGCTTTCTTCTCTAATCCAAAGAAGATGGGATTTCATTCCAAATTAAACCCAGCACTCCCAGACCACAGGTTCACGAAAGACCACTGATGTTTTTGAGGAAAAGTATGTTTAGAATTTTGCCTCTGGGGACTGGGCTGGTTTTTCATAGGACATTTTCAAGTAAAAATGTTATCAGCATCTTTAAAGTGGAAATTTTCAGTGCCTGGAGGGGAAAAAAAAATGGTGATGGGGAATGTAAGTTATTGCAGCTAGAGCAGGAAGGGGGTGGGTGGGTGCAAGGGGCACGCTCCCCCCACCACCTCCCACTGGAGGTAAGCGGGGCTGGTCACCACATGGATTCTCCAGTCCTTCTGGTGTAGGGGAGGGTGGAACTTTCTACCCCTGGAAGCAAGGTGAGCTGTGTGAGTTGCTTAGGCTGTAAAATATGAGTGAAGCGACATGCCCCTTCTTTGAAGAAATAGGTATGCTGTTGGCCACTTTTTGCATGTGGGAGCAAGTGTGATGATGGAGCCTTGGCCAGCCTAAGTCCCTGGGTCACTCTGAAATCCCTGACCAACCACACTGGACAGCGGGCATGAACAAGATGGAAACCCTGGTCACTTTAATGTTAACCCACTGAGGGCTGTGGGCTATCTGTTTACCCAGCATTCCCTAGACTATCATGACCAAAAGACCCGGTAAATTCTTCCAATAGCAAACGTAAAGGAGGAAAATTCTAGGAGACTGGGTTTCTGCCTTCTGAAAAACCAAGGCCACCTGAAGCTGAAGTCACAGGTGATTTGCACAAAGTCCTTTTGTGTCTGAGTCACATTCTGCAATGTCCCAGAACCGGCCCTTCAACATCACTTTTTAAACTGAATAACTTCACACTGATGGACTCAAACACCGATACAACTTGTCTTCTTCCTGCAACAGTGCAGATACTGGAGACTGACTGGGCATTTGTCTGCCTAGACCGGAAACAGAGGGTATAGAGGTCAGAGAGAGAAACACTACACTTCCCGAAGCCCCTTGCAGCCAGGTTCAGGGTGTGATTTCAGGTCCTGCCAGTGAGAAGCACACATGGGAGGGTTCGCTGGAGCAGATCATGCCAGAGGCGGACCCAGCACCCAACACAAGGCCTCCTTGACTTCGCAGCTTGCTTTCTGTGCTCGAGAAGCTGGAGGCCTCATTTGTGAAGTCAGCTGGAGCAGTGGCCTGCACCAGTGACAGCACTGTAAATGACCACATGCCACTTCATGTTTGGCTACCTAACCATGGTGCCCGGGCACTGCTGAGATGCACAGAGGTACCCCGGCTGCAGCGGGGAGGGTTTGTGAAGGGGTATGCATGTGCATGTGTGTACATGTGTGTGTCAGGAGGACATGCTGAGCAGTTCTCGCCAGATAAGTGAGGAGGAGAGGGTATGGCAGGGCTCTGCGGAGAAAATGGTGGCTGGAGCATTTTCAAAGTGAACACCCCTCTCTGATCACCCAGAGAGCACCCATGTGTGCACTTAGAACACCTGAGACTGAAATAAGGACATGTTAAAAATAGCAGTTCTACCTCCTGCCCCAGAATTTCATGAGGGCTGGTCCCCACTCCACCCCAGGGAATGTCACTGAAGCAAAATGGTGGCAACCCTGGCCTGAGAGCAGTCAGCGTGTGACACCATCCCCACACGGCATCACACAAAGGACTGGAAGCTACCAGACTGGGAAAATCAGGCTGCCTGAAGTCTAGCATTGGGACAAGCCACATGGCCTCTCTGTGCCTCCATTTTCCCTTCCCCTAAATAAAGATCATTTCAATCTTTTGGAGATATTGTAAGGATGCAAAGAGACGATAGATGGGAAAGAAACATCACTAATCACATTGACAGTGCGCACAGGTAAGGCACGTACCAGAAGAGTCATGGATCAGGGAAGAGGGGAGAGTCTTATATCCTGGAAGGAAAGAAGGAACATGGGTAAGCCCAGTAGAGGGAGAGGAGACCGGAAGAGGAGCTGTGGGGACCTGGGGAGGGCAGTGCCGACACTGCTGGAACACCAGAAAGGTGCTGGGAGGCCTGGAGACCCCATGGGGCCTTGCAGGCCTTAGCACACCGAGGGCCCTGCCACCTGCATCAGTGCACAGCCCAAGTCCCTGCCCCACCCCCACGCCACCATGACCTGGTGCTGACAGTGAGCTGCGAGCACTCACAGTGCACTCACCAGGGTGGGTGTGGGGCAGGGGTGGAGGGGCAGGAGAGGTGACAGGACTGCCTGGCTCTAAGGCAGACCACCTACGCATTCCCTAGATGACAGGAGATCCTCCAACATGTTGGATACATGACCCAAACAGCAAACGTTCGTCTCCATTCACCTAGTTTCAGAATGACACCACTGTGGAAGGTGAAGTCTCCTTTTCTGCTAGCCAGTGTCTTTTCATAGCACTTCTGAATCTTTGTGTGAAGACAGGGAGCTAAGGCGGTAGCGAATACCAGGTCAGTGTAGGGAGGAGATGACCCTCCACGCCTCTCAGTCTCATCTGAGGATGGAACTGGAAGTTGGTTCACTTCTCAGAGGACGTCTGGCTTGTTGGCATAATGATGACATGGGTGAAATCTCCCTTCAGTCCAGGTTTATTTTTTCAGAAGCTACTTTCTCTCCCTTCCCTCTTTTCTCCTGTCTTCTTCCCACCCCCACTCCCAGGATGCAGAGGGTCAGCCCTCCCCTGGCAGGGCATTCTGTCCTCTCCAGGCCAGCAATGTGTGTGAACACACCAATCCACTCCCATCAGCCATGTCTGCTCCATTGCACGGGGCTGGGTCTTGCTGTGGGACCACTGGCTGACCTGAGAAGCCAAGAGTCTCCATGTGTGACCATGGGGTCACAGGCTGGTGCCATGACTCTGGTCCCAGGTGTGAGACTAGCAGGAGCCTACTGCAAGAGGTTCCTGTCATCCCAATAAAGAAGAAGGAGAGAGATTCAGGGTCAGGCAGGTGTTGGGGCATGCCACCACACAGCCACCTGCACATGCACAGGCCTCCCCTGTGGATCTTATCTGCTTCCCAAGTGCCTCCACTGCTTGCATGCCAATACAGGGCAATTTGCCTCATTCCAGGAAATTCTACCCCTCAGGAACAGGTCATGGAATGAAAAGATGTATCTCACTGCAGGGAAGTCAGCTGGTGCTTCTTGCCCTGAGCAGAGTGGCGTTCCAGGCCCCAAAGCAGATGCAGCCTGTCCCCTTGATACCCTGGCATATCCAGCGGCCACAGGAAGTGAGGCTGGAGATAATGGTAGCCATGAACTCTTCAGTGACATTTCCTGGAACTTCTTGAGATGAAGAGGAAACAAGCAAGCCAACTCTAAGCTGCAGCATTTGGCCAGATGCCACTCCTCTGCCCCAGGGAGTGACTGGATGTCTAGCTTTGAACCCGGGTCCAATGGTCTGTATAAAACAAGCCCCACTGTATGCCCATGGATTTCCACCAGCTTCCTTGACTGGTAAATGACAGAAATCCTCAAGCCAGGATTTTCCAAGACCCAACTTAAACGCTCTCCCCAAGCACATGTGACACCTCCCCTCCACCATCACCTCCTCCGTCTGCAAATCCCCAGAGTTTCAGATCTCCATCTGCCTGCTGCCACTGTCATTCTCGTGCTTGTTGAATGTCACCATGCAAATCATAAGCTCACTAAAGGCATAGAACATGCTTAGCACAGGGCAGTGGATGCCTTGCAGTGTCACCTAGATTGTCCTTGAATGCTTATGTCCCCAGCTACAGGTAGTGCTGCCAGCTGTCCCCAGAAGTTGCTCTCTGCCACAAAGATCTGCCTCCCCTCATGCCACACCCTCTTCCCAGGGCAGCTGCATCCAGTGAGCAGTCAGTGAGGAAACACAAGACTTGGCCCTGTTGTCTGAATCTGGGATAGCTCTGAAGGGCCACTCCAGCTTTGGAACTCCCCACGGGGCCAGCTGAGCCCTGTGACTGCATTGCAGCCCACTGCTCCCTCTGTCTACTCCTACTTCCTTCCCTTCCCCCTTCCAAGTGTTCACCCCAAGAGCACTCTCTAAAAACCTCCTGCAGGCTAAACTCCATCTCAGAGTCTGCTTCCCAGGGAACCCAACCTGCAGTAGAGGGTCTGGCAAAGCTGCTCCATAAATGCTGGTTGGTATAATTGAACAGTCAATTGCTCCGCAATAAATCCCATCATAGGATGGCTGCCTGGGGACTAGTTAGTTGACCACACAAATAGAAGCAGTGGTCTTGTCAGAAAATCAGTGCCACATGGCACCAGACCCTACTTGGCAGGCCACTTTGAATTGCTGGGAAAAGCTGGAGCCATGGCACATGCAGGAAAAGCCATAGCTCCATAGTCACACCTCAGGCAGCTGCAGCCAAGGGCCATTCATTAGTAAAGAATGAGAAGGACCACAGAACTCTTATTCTGTGCAAGATAAGACCATCTTTGAAATCATTCTCCATCTGTAATTTTTTTTTCTTACCAAAAGCACATCCCTCTCATTCTGAGACTTTCCAACACTCCAAGAGAGACAGACATCAATAGATGAGGGAGACAGCATCCTTTCTTGGGTTGCAGCTCCAGACACAACTTTCCAAAAAGTAAACCCTAGAGCAGGAGCACCCAACCTTTTGGTGTCTCTGGGCCACACTGGAAGAAGAAGAGTTGTCTTGGGCCATACATTAAATACACTGCAACACATAATCACAAAAACATCTTATAATGTTTTAAGTAAAGGTACAATTTTGTGTTGAGCCACATTCGTAGCCAGCCTGGGCTGCATGCGGCCCACAGGTTGTGGGTTGGACACCCCTGCTAGAGGAAAAGACATTTTCTTGGGAATGAAATTGATGAAGGGGTCGTCTTTAAGCAGCAGCCTAGAACCACTGCATCTAGAGACAGAGACTTGCCTGCATTTGATACAAAGCCCTGGTGACCAGGATGAATACTTTTTTTAAGTGCAGACATTCAGGATATAAAAGAAGATCAGTGGATAACAAAGAAATGGGACATGAAAATAAGATCTGATGGGGATCAGAATACTCATAGATGCTTTCCACATCCCACTGGCCATGGACAGGTAGCAGCTGCCCGGCACACTGATGAGAGGAGTCTGAGACTCCGTGTGGCTCCCATGACCAGTTGGCAATGACTTTGCTGGCCCAGAAATGGGAAACTGTGGCACATTCCCCCTAGGCTCAAATGTCACCCGTTCCTCAGTAAAGAGGAATCAAACCCTTTAATACCACAGTTCCATTGTGTATTATAGGCAGTTCATTATATAAATAATGATATGCTATACTAGTTAATAGTTTAATAAACCACATACACCTGGCTGGTGTGCCTCAGTGGGTCATCTGTTAAACCACAAGGTCGCAGGTTAAATTCCCAGTCAGGGCACATACGTAGGTTATGGGTTTGGTACCCAGTTGGGGTACGTGTGAGAGGCAACCAATCGATGTTTCTCTCTCACATTGACATTTCTCTCCCTCTCCCTCCCTTCCCCTGTCTTTAAAATCAAACAACATGTCCTCGAGTGAGGAAAAAATAAAACAAAATAATGAAAAAATAAATTATGCAGATATGATTCCATATTTTCAATCATTTTTACCAACTTTGAAAAGTCTGGAGAAAAACAATCCTCTTCAGATGTTCAACAAGTAGAAGGCTGGACACAGTGGATCCCCACTGATCATGTGGTAAGGACCCCATTGGCCAGAATGGACAGAATGGATCGGCAGCCACCCTTATGGAGATACGTCATAAGTCCTGTTTGGTTTTTTAAAGATATTTATTTATTTATTTATTTATTTATAGGAAGAAGGGAATGGAGGGAAAAAGAGAGGAAGACAAACACCAATGTGCAAGAGATATATTGATCGATTGTTTCTCACTTACCCTAAACTGGGAACCTGGCCAGTGACCCAGGTCTGTGCCCTGACTAGGTATTGAACCGGCTCAATCCACTGAGTCACAGCAGCCAGGGCAAGGCCCATTTTTGTTTGTGTGTGGCCTAGGTTATAGAGAAACAGGTCTTGGATATGAAAGGGACCTTGGAAACCATCCTGTCCCCCCAGGCTCAGACATCCACCAGTGGAGTACTGTCTCCCTAGGAATGTCCTTGGCCACCACATGCCTGGGTGAATTTTTTCTGGATGCAGTACCTTCTAGCAGTCACTACCTAGCGATGACAGTACTTTGCTTTATAAACATGCACATGGAACTGCATCTGAAAAGAAAATGGGATCAACATACATCGTCAGAACCCATGGAACACACGAGACCAACAGTAACCTTCAATGGAAGCACTGGGCTTGGGATGATAAAGACGTGTTGATGTAGGTTCATCAATTGTAGCCAATGGACCAGTCTGGGGAGGGGTGCTGGTGGTGGGGAGGCTATGCATGTGGGGGGACAGGGGTAAGTGCGAACTCGCTGCATTTTCTTCCCAGCCAGCTTTTCTTTGAACCTAAAACTGCTCTAAAAATAAAGTCCATGACTTAGAAATCAGTCAGCCGGGGCCCTCTCTGTGCATGTGGAGCTCAGTGTCTGTGAGCACCAGTGCAGACAGTGCTCTTCACATGAGCTCTGGGGTCAGCATGGGGCGGGGGGTCCTCTGACTGCTCCCCCGTCTCACTTAGACAGATGACATAACGGCTGCTGTGTACTGTGAGGAGGGGTCTGACTTTAAATTGGAGGATTAGGGTCTAGAAAAGAAAGAAGATGTTAAAAGATGATCATTTAATTAATTATCAGCAATGTCCTCATCTTTTGGATCTTATTTATTTATGTTTAGAGAGGAGGAAGGGAAGGAAAAAGAGAGGGAGAAGAACATCGATGTGAGAGAGAAACATCAATCAGTTGCCTCTTGTGTGCACCCCGACCAGGGACCTGGCTGGGAATCGAACCACTAACCTCTTAGAGCTTTGCAAGATGGACGCCCAACCACCTGAGCCACACCGGTCAGGGCTGTCCACATCTTTACAACTGCGACTTATCTTGGGAGCGCGTGGTTTCCGTGGACCTTGTATTCCCCTTCTTGGCACCCCATTTCACTTCTCTGAGTGAGGGCCTGCTTTCCACCATCGCCAAACTTTGAGATCATCTTGTCCTATCATTTCCCTCTGTTGTTGGTCTCGTTTGATTCATGCACGGAAAAATAATAACCCAAGATGACTTACTGCTGAAAGAAAAGGAGATAAGTCATGAGAAAGGAAAGAATCTTTCTTTGCAGCTCAGGAAATGCAACTCTCTAGATAAGTTGAAAAAAAAAAATGGTCTCCTTAATTTTTTTGTGTGATGCAAAAATAAAATTTTCCTTAAAAACCAAACATATCATGCATGTGTCCCACACCACAGTCACTGTTTGTTTGTGTTGTTAATATAAAACAGGCAGATTTGAGATGGGGGGGAAATGGTCAATTTCAGTCCACCCCCTTTCTCTGTGAGTGTTAAGTAAACAAGGATGAAAAGGAGGATGATCCTTCCAATGCCCTTCCCCCACCTCTCCCCACTGCCCACAGAGGTTTCATACAAAGTTATTACAGTTATTAGAGCTTCTGGCCCTAATCCAACATTTCTGTGAAAGTATGTATTAGGAGCACTGCAGTGTCAACAGGGCTTCAGCATGTATGCATACACGTGTGTGTATTTGTTATTTGTATGTGTGTGCTTGTGTTTGTGTTGACAATTGCATTTGTCCTGTTTCTGTTGAACACAATAGTTTTAGGAGTACCTGAAAGCCACTATGCGCACCTTTCCAGACCCTTCCTACCCTATTTCTATTAAGCAGCTCTAGCTCTGGAAAGGCAACACTGACGAGTGCATCCAGCTGAGCAACTTGAGGATTCAGGACAGTGTTCACGTATCCTTAAACAGTCAGCTCTCCAGGGCACCAAGTCCATTACTAGCACCTCTACAGCCTATCACCTGTGCAGGTAACTGAACCCTTCTTTGAACCACGTCTGTTAAATACAGATGATTAAGCCCACGGTCACAGGGTCCTTGTGAGAATAAAGCAATGTCTGTCATGGACCTCGCACAGATGAAGCGCAGTCAGTAACCATTGCCTTCCTCTCTCTCACCCCTTTGTGGCGCTCAGGGGAAGGCGTGGCTCTTCACCCTTTCCCCCACGGGCCACCTGTCGGCTTGCTCCCGCAGCAGCTAGGAAACGAGCCCACTCTGGTTTCCACCACTTCCCCCTCTTTTCAGCTTTGGCCAAAAGTCCACAATGACCTTTCTCTTTCCTGAATTTGATGACAAAGTCAGCACCTACTAGCATAAGACTGAGCTACTTCTGAAGGGTTTCAAGAGTCTTTATTTTGTCTGCTGGCCAGATTGTAAACTACCATGGGGCAGGATTAAGCATCCTATTCCTGCTGTTTCCTCTCAAACCACCCAGACTAGCCATCAGCGCTCTGTTGGAATATAGTGGTGGACACACTGGCACAGGGAGGGGAATCTCTTGAGGGCCACAGGTCAGAGAAGCCTGCACCCCAGCCTGGCAAGGACCTGTGAGTCACACACCAGCGCTGAGGGGCCTGAGGTTCAATCTGGTCATGAGAGGAGAGTTCTGTCGGGCTCTCACACCCAAAGCATCTGCCCCTACTGTCCTCTGGAATTTGAGGCAGGCAAGTGGTGACAAGGACAAATCTTGGAAGGCAAGTGTGTGCCTGCCATTAGCAGTTCATCTTTACGCTCCTTTCCCCACCAGGGATGCCCCTGTGCGCACTCGACACCCGGAGACCTCGTGTAACCTCGACTTCAATAACCACCGCTTACTTTCAGAGTGGCTGTGAAATTCACAGCCCTGAATACTGAACTTCTATTTCGTTCTCGCTATGGCTGGGAAAACTTGACCCCGTGCCGGGGAGAGGGAGTCATCCAGCAGGATGTGCTACCCTAGGGAGTCAGCAGGCCCAAGACGGAAACCCAAATCGACCATGTATCAGCCTTTAGGTGACTAAATATCAGTGTTCCCCACCTGTAAAATAAAGGTAAAAATGCTTCGATCACCACAACTTTTGGGAAAATCAAAGTTATTTATGATTGCTAGCATTTGTTAGGTACTTACTACATGCAAAGCTAGGCTCCTTATATACGCTTTATTTGGACCCCAGAAGAGTCCTGTATTATGACCCCTATCTGGCAGATGAGAAAGTTAAAGAGTGTGATTTAGACGAGATTCGAGAGATAAAGTTAGCGCCCCAAGATTGACATCCATTATGAGGCAGGGCTGGGATTAGCAAGGAGAAGTCTTTTCAAGGATGGTTGTTCTCATGCATATCTTGTCTTCCCACCTCTAACTGGAGGCCTTTCAAGGATAGAGATATACCGTTCCTTGTTTTATGGCCATAGAGTCTTTTAAAACACCCCTCCCCCCCTCCAAAAAAATGTTTCGTAAAGGAATAAAGACTTTTTTTTTGAAGAGCATAGGGCATAAACTCTTTAGAAAAGTAATAAGAATTAGAATATAAAAATCTGAGATTATTAACACATAGTCCCACTAGAGACCAAAAGAATAGACAAATTATGCTTTAAAGTCCTCTCTAGACTTGTAACACTAGATACTAAAAATAGCTAAATATTCAAGCCATTGACCTTGCTCATGTCTGAAATCTCTTGTGACCTATCTGTTCATTAGTTGCTGACCATCTTGCTCTCACTATATTGTCATACTCTGCGCCTTAATTTCAATGGAAAGATGAATGAGTCCGTGATGAGTGAGAAGATATTAATCAGCTGGGAGAAATTTTTTCCACATTACTAATCCTCCCAGAACTTGACTAGCTCATTCTCACTTGTCCCCCTCAAGGTCCTGACTGCACTGGGAGAGCCTTGTGATCAGGAACTTGTTCATTACCTGCCTGGGAAGAGAGAGGGCACAAAGTCAGGTGAGGAGAGAGCCTCCTCATCCCAATGTAAGGCCAGGAACTCTTCTCCCAAGTCAAGGATGGGATATTTCCAAAAACTCTGAGAAGTGAATTCTTGCCTATAGCATATCCAGATTTACCTCTATGCCTTTAGGCAAAAATATTCCATTTCCAGGTTGGACCACGTGGCCTACTATAAATTTACTTCATGTAACAGCTGGACTCCAGAAGTACATGCAAACCAAGGGTGGCCAGCTCTTTTGAAAACCTGCTAAAGTGAAAACCTCTCTAAATGGAACACATACATGTAGACTCTGGTTCTCTCTGCCCTTTTTAAGCCTGCCTGTTGGATTGTAAATATTACCTGCCTGACTCCTGGAGTCATTTGTGAAGATGAGTGAGGGCACAGGACTAAGACCTGAGCCTTGAGGGGTGTCCCCAAACAGGCAGAGAGAACAGAGGGAACACTCACCCCCTAGACCTGAGACAGAGAAGCAGCAACTCAGAGCTAGAAGGAGAAAATGTGATCCCAGAACTCAGTGGCTATTAAGAAGTAGGGCTGGTGAAGTTTGATAGGAGAAGGTTCATGAGTCACCTGGAAGGGGAGGGGACTTAGTGAGACAATGGACTACATGGGAAGAAGTTCGGCAATCCACAGACAAACAAGGATGGAATAGGAGCTTAAGGGGAAGAAGAATTGCTCAACAAGAAGGAATCATGGGCACGTTCTCAGGTTAGGAAAGACTCAGTGGAGGGAAAGGTCTTTTGGGTGACCTACCATCCTGGTTTGCCCATAACTGAGAGATTTCTTGATGTGTGGAACTTTTGGTGCTAAAACTGATAAAGTCCCAGGCAAACCAGAAGGAGTTGGTCATCCTACAAAAAGCAAAGAGGACAGTGTGGGGATGGTATGGGATAATAACTGGATCTCAGAAGAGGCAGAGAGGCTCACCTGGAAAAGAAAATGGATGCTTTTTAGACACAAGTTTTTATTTTGCTGAGAAGTACCTTGGTGCACAAAGAACATTTTAGTTTATTAAATATAGAAACATACTCCCAGTTGCTCAGTTGACCTGGCAGAGACTTTAGCTTTAGTGTCTGCCTCATTTCATGCTCTTAGTTAGCTCACTCCAGCTCTCTTGAGCATTCTGGTCACTGATCTTCCACCTCTCTGCTCTCCAACTCAAGGTCAAACTTTCACTCTGTTAGTCTTCAGCCCCTGACAGATAAAGCTCAGCAAAGCCAAGGCCCTAGACTGATCTGTTTTGAATCAAAACATTCTTCCAAATACTGCATGGGGAGGAAGTGCTCAGGCCTGCAGTATCTACACGGGCTTGCTAGAATGTCCCCCAACCTTCCCTCACTCCCGTCTGGCCACATCCCTGCAAAGTCCACATCTTCAAATCCCTCCGACACTGTCTTACCCAGCCTCCTCCATCCCATGTCCACTTCTTTTAACAGTGGTTTCACAAGAGCAGGGCTGAGACACACAATTCCTCTTTTAAGCGCATCTTAGAGTTTAGGAAATTCTCCAAAGCTGACAAACCTCTTCCCTTTATATCCGTCAGGTGTTATAAGCAAACAGGATGTCTCAAAAAGATAGAACCAGAAGATCAGAGACTAGCTGTTGGCCCTGCTGCTATTAGCCATGGGACCCTGGGTAAGTAATTTAAGCTCACTACATCTCCATTCCTTCATCTGTACAATGGGTATATGATGCCTACCTCCCAATGTCAGCCTAATCAAATTAGAAGGGAGATAAAAAATGGTTTGTCAATTCTTACACACACTATATAGATTAGCTAGTGGCAGCAGAAGTAACAAGTTAAAAAGACATACTAGAAAGCTAGCAATAAATATTTGTTAGACAAATGAATGAATGAATGAATGAATGAATAGGAGAATATGGAATTGCTAAGATCAGAAAGACCGATGGAGAAACTAAAAACCAGTCAGTGTCAATCTAGGCATAAAAACAAGAGTGAGCAGGTCCAGGTTCATGGAAGTGGAAGTTTGACGTAACTTGGAGGCGTGACAGTGAGCTGACAGGACACCTGGTGCAAACCACCAGCCACAAAGGAGACCTCACAATGGAGGAAACCACCCTTGCTGGGAAAAGCCTCATCAATACAAGGTCAAGTGCAGGGAAAGCCACATGTTGAACTGTGCTGTGCGGGTGTTGGAGTGAGAACAGGTTCACACTGGATGGTAAACCAGGAAAGCAGGCAGGTGGAAGAGACAAGGCATGCTGGCTGCTGCTGAGCTGGGGAACACATGTCCTCCCAAATGGAGGCATTTGGAAATCAGTTAAAAACAAAACCTGTGCCAGACAAACAAACACAGATGAAGAAACCGGTTCAGAGAATGGCAGCGTCTGCCAGTGTATGAGAGCCCTAGTGCAGGAATCTAGCTCTCCTGACTTCAAGCAATACATCCTCAAGGCTTCAGGGGAGCCCTGGCTGGTGTGGCCCTGTTGTCCTGTAACCGAGGGGTCACGGGTCTGATTCCGGATCAGGACACATACCTAGGCTGCAGGTTCTACCCCCAGTCCGGACACATATGGGAGGCAACCGATCAGTGTTTCTTTCTCACATTGATGTTTCTCTCTCTCCCTTCTTCTCCCTCTCTCTAAAAAAAAAAAAAAAAGAAAAAAAGCAATGAAAACATGTCCTTGGGTGAGGATGAAAAAATGTTTTAAAAAAGACTTAGGGGAGAGAGGAGGGTCTGTTCAAGCACAGATCTGCTCACGGTCCTCAGCTCAGGATGAGCTCCATACCTCTTTGAGGCCTGGCCTTGTCCTGATGCAGATCCAGAGATAAAAATGCCTTTAGGAACATGTGAGGAGCCCACATGAGGATGTAATGCCCAGTAGGTAATGAGACCCAGGGAGAAACTAGCTGTATTAATTTGGTAGGGCTGCCATGATAAAGTACCACAGACTGGGTAGCCTGAACAACAGAAATGTGTAACCTCACAGTCCTGAAGGTTGGAAGTCCAAGATCAAGGGCTCAGCAGGGTCACTTTCTCCTGAGACCTCTCTATTTGACTTGTCTTCTCCACGTATCTTCACATGGCCCTCCCTCTGCATGTGCCTGTGTCCTGATCGCCTCTCCTTATGGAGACACCAGTCATACCAAATAGGGCTCATCCTGATGACCTCAGTGAACTTCAATGACCTCTTTAAAGCCATACCTCCAAACACAGTCCCGTTCTGAGGTACTGGGGGGTGGGGGACATAATTCAGCCCATAACACTAGCTCTTGGTAAAAATCAACAATATTTCATTGGAATGAGATTTATCCTCTTGGGCACTGTGTATACTAGAAATAATTGAAAAACCTTATGGGGACAGAACCAGGGGGCCTAGTGATGTGAAGCTGCAGCAAACCTCAGATAATCAGCCTCACACATCTTAATTCCTTCATCTGAGAACTATTTTTTGGATTGAACTGACTGTATTTCAGACACTCTTCCCAGTGCTGGGGACCAAGTAGTGAGCAAAGCCAACCTGGCCTGGCTCTGAAGTAACTCAGAGTCTAATGAAAACCTTATCTCTTCTGGTTTCACCCTTTATTACTTACGAGTTGCTTAACCTCAGTGAGCCTCAGTTTTGACATCTGAGACAGAGAAAATAATATGCATAATTAGAGAAGATAATACGATACATAAAGGGTCTATCAGGATACACATCCTCAATAAACATGAAGCTTCTCCCCTAAGTCTTATTACCTAAGAGGCCACATAAAATAATACCTAGCAAAAAAATTAAACTTTTCAAATCTGAAATGGAACATCTTTATTTTGCCTAAATATGCTACTTCCCATTCCAGGGCAAGACAAAAGCAGGACCATAACTTATGAGTGGAGACAATGAATGTTATCAACAGAAATGCACACTCCAAGATAGTACAGGTCCCGCTTCCGAGGGTCCAGCTTATCCCTGCCTCTTCTGATGCGGTGGATTGAGGAAGGACTGGCGCCATCTTGGACCGTAAATCATTTCCAAACAGTTCCTGGAGGGCACAGACCTCCAGAGCAGTACCTTCCATGCAGCTAAAGAATTTCCTGACAAAACGGATAAGAATTTCCTGTTTTGCTTTTCATTATTACTTTAAATAATCATATTCAGAGTCTTGGAGGATCGTAAGCAGCAGGGGCTGAGAGGGTGTGTCAACATCTTTTCCAGATTAACTCAGCGCAATTACAGCAGCTTTAAAAATGGCAAGTTCAGATCTGGACAAAAATGTACAAAATGACCAGTTGGGAATGAAATAGAAGGATATCTGACACATGCCCCCCCCCCCGCCTTTGTTTGGCACCGGACTTGGCCTATGCCTTTGACCGTGACTCCAGACCAGGCAGTAGTATCCTCCCTGTCCCTGGGCCTGACGCTCACCTTAGAGTTCAGAAGGGAGCCTCACTTGCCCTTACAGTGACCAGCTTTCTCTCCCAAGAATGTCCCAGGTACCCTTAGAAGAAGGCACCTCAGGGGCAGCTCCAGCAATTCCCAAACCAATCACCCCTGCCCCTTTGGGGCATCTGCCCATGCTTAGAGAACACAGACTGGACAACTCAATGATCTTCTCTGGGAGTTCTGGAGACACCAACTTGAAATCTCACACCTGGGGGTAGGGAGGCACAGCTTTGGACTAACTGTGCACTCCACAACCATTCTCCCCCTCCACATGCTCCCTTGCCCAGAGATGGGAACAGAGACTCCCTCTTTATCTCTGGAACTAAGCGCATCTCACACCCCCCTTGCTCCAGACCTGCTCAACATCCAGACTCCTTTTTTGTAGATGCCACCCCTTTTATCCAGCCATCTGAATTCAAACCTTTCTGCTTAACTTCATTTCTCCCTCTTCCAACTTAGACATCATCAACCGTCACCAAATGTAAGCCATTGCAGCAGGGCGCCAAACCTGTGCTCGGTTCTTTCCTGTGCAGTCTGGCTTGCATTTGTCCTGTTTCTTCTGCTGCTCCCACCCCAGAATAAAGCCTCAGGGCCTTAAGGCCTCATCACCTCCAGCCCCAAGGACAGCAGTGGCCTCCACCTCTCCTCCCTCACTCCCATGCTATTCTTATCACCCATTCTCTGGAGCTACATCCACACACTGCTTCCTAAGTTCACAACTCTGTTCAGAAAATTACAGCCTGGCAAATAAGGCAACGCCCCCTCTCCTGGCACTCAAAGTCCCACATGATCTGCTCTCAGATTTCTCTTATTATTCCTCCTCTCATGCACCCACACTTCAGCCAAACTAGGCTGTTCCCCACTGTGAGCCTTTCTTGTCCTTTGCCACACCCCTAAGTCAGCTCCTGCCACACCTTCTAGACCAGTGTCTCCTGATCTCTGCCTCCCAGAGTGCAGCCTTCTCCATGAAATCTTCCCACCAAGCCCACTCAGGGCAGGTGCTGCCAACCCCACTGCTCACTGCCCCACACAGCTCTGCAGTGTGTTGTCACCATGTGGACACCAAATGGGTGGTAAGACTGTTGTCAAATATTTTGGATCTTTTCTCCTTCTGGCCATATGCTGGGTAACTCTGTGATTGTTTTGGCCAGCCAAATGTAAGTGAAAGTGACATGTGTCATTTTGTGCCAGAAGCTTTAAAAGCCAGTATTTACTTTGCCACATTTTCTTCCCCATGAAATACATGGTCAGGTAGAGCCTCCATTAGCCTGAATCGCTGCTGACCTGTTATGATCATACAGTGTGAGTGAGAAATAAGCCTTTGCTTCTTCAGCCACCAAGATGTGAGGACTATCTGTTATCACAGCCAAGCCTAGCTTATCCTGACTACTCAAACATGAGGCCTAAGAGACCATCTAGTCCCATTCTCTACTTTACAGATGAAGAAACTAAGGCTTAGGGAAGTGAAATGACTTGCCTAAGGTCGCATCACTAGTCATGACTCAAGTAGAACCAACGTCCCCTAACATCCAGCCCAATACTTCTTCCATGACGCCCTTCTGCAGGATTCTTGAGACAAGGACCTAACAATAGGAGTCTGAGATCTTGGCCCCCACCCTTCACTACTTAGCTATGTGATCCTGGGTGGTTACTCTTGTTCACAGGCCTTGTTTCCCCTCTCCTAGGACGAGACTATGGAACAAAAATCCCTCCTAGGCTGTCTTTCTATGTCCCCCTCTATGTGCATCATCCTTCCTGCAGGGCTCATTATGGTGCTTTGCAGGATAAGTACTCATGATGTATAATGATCAACTAGCAGTCCCATAGGCATATCCCATCTTCCCCTGTGGCAATAATCCACACTGCCTTCTGTAGGTGGGCAAAAGCCAGACTAAGTGCACTGACCCACTCTTGAATCACCTTTACAGCTCCCAGTTCCTCATAGGTTTGCCAACAGGTGTGCATGTATGCTTGACTCTCATCTACCAAGCTCTGCCTTTAACTGTTACTCTTTGGATTAACATTCACCATCCTTAACTGACTCCACAGAAGTACTTGGCTTTTGGCAATGGAGTGTACTCCAGCAATGAGAACATGAGCTTGTTTTTTTGGTGTGCATTTGTTTCTTTTCTTTCTTTCTTACCACACCCTGATTCTCGAGTACTCTAAAAGCTATCAGCCTTCTAACCAGGTCACTGGGTTTTTGTCCAGGACAGGCTCTAATCCCTTTTTCTTTGTCTTTTATTTCCTTTCTTTAGGCTACCTCTGCATAAAAAGAACCAAGTCTTTGGAAGTTAGGATACTCATCAAGGTTTCCAAGTATTCCAGACCCTCTCTTACTCCTGGACAAACTGTCAAAAGTCGAGGCTGCCCCTCAGCCACTAGGCACAGGTTTGGCATTCATAAAGGGTGACCAACTCCAGAGCAAGAAGGGCCTCAGAATCTGGTTGGCCTCTTCCTCATACTGATGCCAGAGAGGTCAGGCAATGACCTGGCAAGCTCCTTTCAGAGCAAACATTTTGCCACACGCACTAGTTCACAAGGTCATTGGCAGTTGCTGGGTTTCCCCTTTCCCCTCCGGCAAGCTCTGTGGGGGACATTCGAGGAAATGACTGACAGGCAGCCAGAGGTGAGGGTCCCTGCAGCCACCAAACAAGAGCCTTCCGTTAAGCACCCCTTTCACCTAACCCTGGACAGGTGAACTGACCAAACCAACAATGGAAAGGAGCCCAGAGTGTCTAGTCCAACCCATGAGAAACATAATACAAATGACAGATATTTTTAAGTGTTCTAATAACCACATAAGGAAAAAGAAATAGGCAGGTAAATTTAAATTTACTAATTTTATTTAACCCAATATACCCCAAATATTGTCATTTCAGCATGTAATCAATATAAATTCTTATTAATGAGGAAGTTCACATTCTGTTTTTCCAACTATCTTAGGAACCCATGTGTATTTTACATTCACGGCACACCTCAGTTCAGACCAGTCACACAGTTCAAGTGCTCAACAGCCACTTGTGACTGACGGCCACTGCAGTGAAAACACATGTCTAGTTAAACCTCTTATTACTACAGATGAGGGAACTGAGGCCCTGGGATGAGGAGCAAATTACATCAAGATCCCAGCTTCCCAGGCAGGGTTATTTGGCAACACTCTTTTAGTTGTACCACTAAACAAACGAACAAACACCACTCAGCAAGCAAATAAGATATTGGCTTATGCATCAGTGATTTTCAACCAGCGTGCCACAGCACACGGGTGGGATGCAAAGATTTTCAAAACATGCAATAGCTCACTATTTAGTCAGGGGCACTGACCTCTTTTCTCTTGGATTGTCAAACACAAAAATAACAACAGCCAACACAACAATAGCCTTCCGGTGTGAATGAATCAAAATTATGTGGGGTTTTTTTTTGTCAGATTGGCAAAAAATATATTTTTGATGTGCTGCAGAATTTTAGTAACTAGTTTATATGTGCCATGTGATGGTAAAGGTTGAAGACAGCTGGTTTATACAAATGCCAGGCAAAAGACAAAGGGTACATCAGCAGGGTTGGGAGGAAGAGTCATGTTACTCCCAAGTTCAAGCAAGCTGGGCCTTGCAGGAAAGTCTTCTTGCCCTCTGAGTGAAGTAGTTACTCGTGGTATAGCGAAAGCCGAGCATAGGCAGCAACCCCGTTGAGGAGACAGATGTTCCTTCCCAGAGAAAAGCTGCAGTGCTCACACCAGTGGCCCCTGGGTCCATTAGCTTGGCTTCGGGCCTGCAGCAAGATGTTGCACAAAACAGCGGAGGTAAAGAGAAAAGAACATGGGTCTGGAATCAGGTTGACTCATATTCCATTTCCTGACCTTCTCTCGGCGCCTCTGCTCTCTCCTCTCCCAAGTGGGGCAGAGCTGATGATGCTGGCATACCCCACGTGTTCCACTGACCGCTGCTGGAGGATCCAGGCCCTGCCTGCCGGTACCTGGCACACAGGCGGGTCAGGAAACTCAAGCTTTCCTTCCCTGATGTTCCTGAGGCTGGTTTCTCACAGCACATCCACGCCATTCTCCCACCAGCTTTGGGAAAAGGGGTTCTCTGGCTTAAGGGTCGCTCTCGGCCGGGACCACTTAGTGAACCTGAGGTCACTGCTAACTGGAGCCCCCCCATGCTTTGGTGAATGTCTCTGGCACAGCTTTGCAAGGCCCACCTGTGACACGCATGGAACGCTGTCCTCCTACAGTTGCATGAGACCCTCAGGGCAGCACTGCTGCTGGGGACAAGCCAAGTGAAGAAGACCCAGTGCTTTGTCACACGGTGCTATCCGGGGCCACTCCCAGAGGGAGTGAACCCTGACTGTAGCAGTTTGGGAAGCCAGGGCCTCAGTGGGGGATAAATTTAGTGCCCAGCTTAGATATGGAAGTGCCTCTCTGGTATTTTTAATTCTAACTTCAAGTAAAAATAGAATTTCCTGTTGATCTGATAAGAAATTCCTGTTTTTCCAGTAAGCAGGGCAACCTATATTGGGGGCATGGACAGTGGGGGTTACCAACCACTTCTGAGATATATGATTAAAGAAAGGAGAGGCCCACTGGGCCTCGGTTCACATTTATTTATTTTTTAAGTATAAGGACAATTCACACCCAGAAGAATCAGAGAGCAATTAACAATTTCTTACATGCATTGAGGACGTTCCCTGGCTTTGGAAAAGCTCCTTCTGCTGGTTCTCTGGAGTCTAATATTTCTAGTTGCCAACTGGGTCCCGACATCTCAGGCTGGGATGTTGCACCTCACATGTGGAACATGGCATGTAAGGGCGGCACGTTGCAGGGGGTGTGCAGGTGACAGGCCCCAACCCTTACCCCAAATCCTTTGTCACCCCAACCTGTACCCTGCTTCTAGGGTAGCCCCATAGCCTGTGGCTCAGCAGGGCCTACTCGGCTTGCTTCTACATAAACAGCTCAAGGAGTTTGTCTCTAGTTGACATTTGAGGCTTTGGGACCTCCCAGCCCCCACTTCCCCTTCCTTCTGTTAACAGCTCCCTCATTTCCATTTGGGGAATCACCTCTTCCCCTCAGTGTGCAGGCCTGATGGAAATGTCAATCAAGGATTCTTGCCCTCCCCTAGGGGCTCATCTATCAGACCCTGTCCTGGGATTTGGAAGCCTGCCCATGGGGACCCCTGGACCTTGTCTGATCCCTGCCCTTTTGAGCCTGATTATTCATTTCTCCAGTTCTGTGGGCTTACCCAGTAGCCTGCTGAAGATCTCTATTTTTCTAATAGTTGCAAATAGTGCCCTATGATGAACACAAACCCATACTGATGGTGAGTCAGAAACATTACCTTCCTTGTCTGCAAACTGGTAAATAATAATCATAGCACAAAGGTGTGATCCATGACTACTTGAGAAGCAGCCCCACATGAGACAGCTCCATCCGTCTTATAACAGCTCTGTGAGAAAGGCAAACAGTGATCACAGCACCTTTTGAGAAATGAGGAGGCAGCGGTTCTGAGACCTACTCAGCTACCACACAGCCTGGTACTGCAGAGCCATTACTTCCCCGGGGGCCTGTCTTCTGACCCCAACCCAGGGTGGTCTCCCCCAGACCACATCATCTCTCCCAAGCCTCCTGAGCTGAACTGAAGCTCTCTCTCCAGGATGGGGGTTATTCAATCTTTAGCCTCTTCTCTTACCAGAGAGCCATGCCTTGGCTCTCTGGTAACTGAAATTGGGAACCTAAACTCTGAAATAGATTTCATGAAGTCTGTCTGACTTGCCAACATTCAGACACATCTTCAAAGTCATCTTTAAAATGTCATCAAGAGAGTAGCAATCTGTCTTTTTCGTGCTTCATCCTTTGTCTCAGCCTGGTTTCCCTTGAAGTCATGTAAAATGGATTGCTCCTGGAGCAGAAGGGTCATGTTCTTAGAAGGGAAATCAGGCTGAGACAAAAGATGACGCACGAAAAAGACAGATGGCTGCTCTCTGACCGCTATAATCGTCGAACCTCACAAGCAGGCAGTCTGATGAATGAACTGCTATCTGAATCAGAACAACTACCAGCAACAGCACAGCAGCCATTGCCTCGCACACCCAGAACTGCTCAAATTCTCAGACTGTAACATTTCCTTTCTCCAAGAGGAGAGACTCCACACCATCACAATTTCCCAGTAAATCGACCTGGAAAAGTCAGCTGTGCATCCAAACCAAGTTATACTCCAAAAGGGAAACCTTTGGGGCAACCTCAAGGCTCACCTTGGCCATGGGCAACTGCCACTTTTACCCCGAAAAAAGCTGGTGCAGCCAAAGCAGCAGTGAGAAAGTCTGTGCAGCCTCCTGTCACCTTCCAGAAAGGCTCTACTGCTCCATGTCATAGTCTGCGGCATACCGACAAGCATAGAAGTCCTGGGCTTGCTCCTCAAATCAAGCAAGTGTGTACAGAGTATGAGAGCAGACTGTGGTGAATCCCACACTGGTACCTTCAGACATCTGGGAGATTCTTCATGAAAGTCATAGTTCCCTTCTACAGGGCTTGTCACTGGCTGAAGAAGAGCCAGAGCCTCCTGCTGGGGCTGGTGGCATGGCACAGGCAGCATCCTCAGAAGGCTTCACTGGCATGCCATTGAAGACATGGTTGCTAGCATAGAAGACAAGAGCCTGTCTGTCCATTGAGCCCTGGATCTAAAGTCCCAAATGTCATTCTGTTTCTAGGGCCAGCACCTCAGTGATGTTGTTCTGAAAGGTATGTGAGTTTAAGGGAAAGGAGCAGTGAAAGAAGTGATGTGAATTGACCACCTGCAGCCATGTTATTACCTAGACAAACCATTTCAAGAGGGCAAATAAACATTTCTCAATAATTTGCCTTCATGGAAAAGGGTTCTTTAACTATAGATGTATTATATGTTTTTGCATTTGACTTATCTTTAGGCATAATTTTTTAAATAATGAAAAAGTTAAATGTACCTTTCTAGCCAAAAAAATGTCATCAAAACTGTATGTGCATGTTTCTATTGACTGTTCACAGTAGTTCATGTCCATTAACAAATGAATGGATAAAAGATTTTGGTTATATCCAAACAATGGAATGTTACTGGGCCATTAGAATGAATGAGGTACTGATGCTACATGAAGTACTACAATGTGGATGCGTTCCGAAAGCCTGCTAAGTGAAAGACGCCAGACAAAAAGATCCCATGTTGTATAATTCTGTTTACGTGCAGTGTCTAGAAGACATAAATCCATAGAGTCAGAAGACAGATTGGTGGTCACCAGGGGCTGGAGGGAGGGGGACGGAAGGAACTACTTAATGGGGACAGGGCTTTACTCTGGAGTGATGGAGACACTTTTGGTAACTAGATAAAGGTGGCGGCTGTACAACATTATAAATGTACAAAATGTCACTGGATCATTCACTTTCAAATGGTTAATTTGAGGTTTGGTCAATTGCATTTCAATAAATTATATAAAAAACTTAAGTTGACAAATAATAATGAAACTAATGGAAACAAAATTAAACCAAAATGTCATTGGGACCCATCCCGATGACATTATTCCTATCAGTCTCCCTAACTCTTTTTCCCTTCCTCGTCAGACTCACCTGTCCCCACCAGGTTCCCTTCACACCATTTTTAATCACAACGCCTGCTCTCTCGGCAATGACCAATGACACCCCAGTGACTGCAGATGGAGGCTCAGTTGAGTGCTCAAAATCTTCCAGTCTTTACATCTAACTGCCAAATATCCCCTCTGCTTTACCTGTGCTCCCTCCAACCTCACAGGAGGGATGATCTTCATGAGCCTTTATCGTCTATAAAGGTGGGTGATGATGGTGATAATAATGATGATGGTGGTGGTGGTGGTGGCGGTGGCGGTGGTGACAGCGATGATATTACTAAACCACTACTGCTACTAACAATAGCTTCCATTTGTTCAAAACCTTGTACGCCCCAGCTATCCCAGGTGTTTTCTATTGGGGAGGGGATGCTTCCCATTGGAAATGAGACAGTTTTCCAAGCTCTCTGCTTGTGTGTGGGCTCTGGCATTAACTCTGCTCTGGTGACTATTTCACCCTCTTTCCTCCTGCATTAGACACGGTGCAGCCTTCTCTGAACCTGCATTTCTGCCACGATAACCTCTACTCTCTTTTGTTTTACATTTCCCCTTACCCTCTCCCCTAGTTGATATATAGGATTTCTGTGGTTTGGTATTTTTGTGACCTACTGAGGCTGGACAATAGCACTGGAGCAAAGGAATCAGAACAATCACCACCTATCAGGAACTTTCTCATGAGGTGGTGTTGCACGTTACAAGGCCAAGAGGTCTTAAGAAGATAAAGTAAGGTTTCCTGAGTATAAACATCTCTGACTTGAGGGCAAAGGTCCCATGCGCAGGCTGGCTTCCCCTGTCCACCGCGGAGTGAAGGATGTGGCTTAATTAGAGAGGTGACTACTAAATGCTTATTGAGTGAATAAATGAGAAAGACAAGCACGTTTTGGATATTGCAATGTCCAGCTCAGCTTCCCGGAGGGGGTGTTGCAGCTTCGTCCCACCCCATCCTGGCTGCAGGCTCCTGCTGGCCAGCACTGAGCTTGCCTGAGCTCGACACTCAGGCCCGAGGTGACACAGAAAAAGGAGTGGAGCCAGAGGAGTTGCCCAGGCTGGCTGGCCTGACATTGCTGTCAGCTGTGGCCTGGCAACCCCCTATTTAAAGTTCACATGTCTGCTCTTGTTCCACAGACAGACATGCCATTAGGAGTGTTCCAGACCCCAACCCGGCTGCTCTGAAAAGCAGTAATTAAACCAGCAGCCCATGTGTCTGCTTTCTGTTCTTTTCACACCTGTCTGCCAACAGTAGGATTACTGGGTAAAAGGAGATAATGGCTGTGCCTAGACGGGTGGCACCCTACAAAAATATCCGGAAGGCCTGTGGCCAGCAAAGAGGAACGTGGTGGTCAGTCAGTGCAGACCAGCATCTGAGACCCACACAGCAACTCACTGACGTTTCTTTGAGGGCTGCCCAGAGGCCTGGGGAGCTGTAGACAGGGTTGGAATGAAAGAAGTTCACATTCAGAGTCAGAAATAGCCAGAAATAATCAGTGACCCCATGAGTAATCGCCGGGGCTCCTATGCGTCAGGGCTGTGCTCGCACCTCTGTCTGTCCGTTCCCCCCTCAGGCTAGCCAGAGTTTAGCAACTGCCCCAGGATGAAGACACCACAGCCCGCCCACAGAGACACTCTGGAAATACTTGCAGATTGGGCAGGGGCAGAGGTGAGTGACAGCGGAGACTGGAAGCCAGGGCTGCCACAGGCTCAGCTGCAGAGTTCCCCTGTCATCCTTGCTCGGGCCAGTGACCCGCCCCAGACAGTGTCCTGGGTTTGGGGCACCCGGCTCAAAGGAGTGGAAAGGAGCCACCTCCGGGCTCCCAGGGGCTCCTCAGAATGCAGGTCATTGTGTCACTGTCCTCTCCCAGGACCCCCTATGGCTTTCCATAAATACACATGGTCTGGAATTCCTGACAATCCAGCTGATTGTACAGGAAAAAGAAAGGAAGAACCACAGAGCCCCCACTGAGCCCTGCCCCATTCCAGGCCCCATAAACACTCAATGTTCAAAAATACCAAAAGCCCTTAAAGGGACGCCTTACTTACTAGAGCCCAAGGACAGAGCCACAGGCCCTGAGACAGCAAGAGCTGTCCGGCAGAGAAAGCTGAGCCGGGGCACCTCTGCCTGGGGTGAGGGGCGTGGTGGGGGAGGGTGCTTTACTAAAGAAAGCCGGAAGTGGAAGCGTCCTGGAGCCTGGAAGGCACTAGAAGAAAAGTCTGCAACAGGCCTGTTGATTCTTAGAGCACCCAGCAAAGGTCTGTGCGTTCTCCTTGCAGCTGAAAACACTAATGCAATAAAAGCAGAACGTTCTGTTGTTATCACCAAGTGGGAAAGCTGTTGCACTTTCTTCTCCAATGGCCCTTCCACGACTCCGACCGCCAGGCCCGTCCTTGCCTTTTCAGCACCCTGAGGAAAGACCTGGGTGTGCGCAGGGTGTTCGGGAGCGGCTGAGGTGCAAAGGAAATTATCTACCCCAGACAGCAGCCTGAGCTCCAAGTCTGCCCCCCATGGCTGCTGGGTGTGTCTGTTTATGTGTGAGTTAGTGTATGTGGTCACAGTCTATATTCTACCGCTGCTGTGTGTGAGTGTGTGTATGTATGTGTGTGGGGTGTGAGTGTGTGGTGAGTGTGTTTTTGTGTGGGTGAGTGTGAATGTGTCTAGTGGTAAAGTCTACCACTTCACTGTTGGGATGTGTGTGTATGTGAGTGTGTGTGTGAATGTGTGTGGTCAAAGGCTATACTACACAGCTGGTGTGTGTGGTGTGAGTGTGTGAGGATTAAAATAATCTCCTCTGCACCACCCACCTCCCACACACAAATCTTATGGAGAAGCCCTGGAGTCACCTCCAGGAAGCCCTCAGGAGTGCTGAAAGCCACTGAGTTGGAGCATTGCTAAAGGCAGAGGGAGTCCTGGGAAGGGTGCTGGTTCCCGTCAGAACGCCTGCATGGGGGCTGTGCTTGTGCCCCTTCTGCTGGGTGGGCTTAGATAAGTCAGCCCACTCCTCTGCGAGGCCCGCCCTCATCTGTGACATAGCCACCACCTGAACTGCCCACCTCCTCCCTGAGCTGTAGAGAGCAAAGGATAACATCAAATACTATATTTGGAAGTGCATTTTAAAATGCAAAGGGCTATGCAAAAATAAGACAATGTCATTTAGCAGATGGCCAATGAACTGCGTTCACTAACTGTGTTCGTGGCTAATTCTGCACACTCATTCCACTAGTGTTGGATAAATAAGACATCAGTGCAGCCCACCCTAAAGACATCCACGGTCTTCCTCATCCAGTTCATTCTGAGACACAAATGAGTGTGTGAGCCCTCTGAAAATGGTACCTGTCTACGTAGATGCAACATGCAGTGTGTGTGCACAGGGCTGGGAGGGGTGGTCTAGATCCAAAAGAGAAGACCCGGGTTCCTTACTTTCTAACTTGGTCCTCATGGACAAATCACTCAACTTTTGCTCTGTTAGATGGGGTGGGAACCCATGCCTTGCTTTCCTTACAGAGTTGGGATTTTTGTCTTGTTTTGTTTTGTTTCAGGAAGGTCAATGAGAATATGTATTTGGTAGCATTTGGCAGTGGATAAATAGTGGCCAAGAGACTTATAAAGTTATGACCTCTTATAGATGGAGAAGTTACCATGAACCCAGGGCCTTGATTCCCAAGCTCAGCCTCTTTCCACACTGTGTCAAGTAGTGTCTGGGAATAAAAATGACAACAATAATGCCGAACACAAACACTGGTCACCATGGCCTTTAAAAAGCTCGGGTCACTTGGCATTTCTATATTCATTAGAGATGTCCTGTTGGACTGAGGGGACACAGCTTGGTGAGGATAACAAGGTCTCTATTTCAGACCCCACTCACTCCCACCCCTCGGCCAGGCGCCCTTGGGCAGCGCACAACCTGCCTAGTTACACATTGGCGCCCCCCACCCCTCCGTGGTTATTATCTTAACTTTTTAGTTGTTTTTCTGCAGCAGGGTGGCTGTGAGTTCAACATTTGTCTAACTCCCAGGTTGGCCCCTCATAAAACAGTGAAACCAGTGAGCCAGAGTGAAGACTTCAGCCAAGAAAGAGAAGGGTTAACTTGACAGACAGACAGACAGACAGACAGACAGGGACAGTGCCCTCCATCTCCTCCTTTCCTAGGAGACTAAGGAAGAAAGTGTGGCCTAAAAACAAAGGGGAGGATGAGGTTCAGAAGGAGAGGGCAGGCAAGTTCTCAGCTCAGAGGAGAAGGCATTGTCAACTTGCCTTTTGAGAAGGGACACAGAGAGAAGGGAGTTTTGAATGTCCTAGTGTTTCCAAGGGTCTCCTCTATTGCTGCTGCAAGCTTTCCCTCCACACTGGGAGGCCTGGCCACCCATGTAGCAGCCCAGGCTCCCATGACCCTAGTGGGAAGAAGCGCTGAACCTTCTTTGGTAAGAGGTGAGGTCCTGGGCTTGCGTCTCAATTTCCCAGCATGCTAGCCCAGTTTCCTCCCTGGACCCTTCTCTCTCCATTTATCACACACCTGATGATTCTGGATGTGGACCAAGGGCAAGCTGGTTTTCGTGCATCTTGCCTTGCAGAGACAGGACCTGAGTGCTGGGGTTCACAGGGCTCCATCTGCTGCTTGCAGTTGATGCAGTAACTCAGCATTCAGTGAAAGTCATGTTGTACCTGGTAGGTGAAGGCAGTCAACCCGGATAATACTCTGTGCCTGTTTCTAGGTCAGATGAGTTTCTGGGTCAGCAGTGTCAATGGTTTTCTGATAAGAGCACGTAATCAGCTGACCTAGATTCAAGTTCTGACTCAGTTACTCACCAACCCAGCTCATGACTTGAGGAACTCTGAGCCTATTTCCTTATCAGAAAAATAGAATGAATGCACATGTCATGTTATCACTGTGAATTAAAGCCATGAATTAAAAACAAAAGTATTATGAATTATGAAGGGTGAAGTGGAGTGGGGCAATAAGAAAGTGAAGAAGATGACATTCAGGATTAAGGAGCCCTGCACTTGGGTCACACTGATCACTAGCACTGGGACCTTGGACAGGTACTGAAACTTAAAAAAAAAAAATACAGACTTTATTTTTTAGAGCGGTCTTAGGTTCACATTAATACTGAGCATAAATTACAGACTCTCATATACCCCACCTCCCTACCCCTACAGCTCTCCCCACCATCTACATCCTACACAAGAGTGGTACATTTGTCATAATTGATGAACCTCCATTGTCACCTAATGTCATTGTCAACCAAAGTCTATAATTTACATTAGGGCTCACTCTTGGGTTTTGACAAATGTATAATGACATGTATCCATCATTACAGTATCATATACAGTATTTTCACTGCCCTAAAAATTTTCCGTATTCCACCTATCCATCTATCCCTTGCCCAACCCCTGGCAACTACTAAATTTTTTACTTCATAGGTTTGTCTTTTTCCAAAGGTCATATAGTTGGAATCATACAGTATGTATACTTTTCAGATTGGCTTCTTTCACTTAATAATATGCATTTATGTTTCCTCTGTGTCCCTTCGTGGCTTGCATAACTCATTTCTTTTTAGCACAGAGTAATTATTCAATTGTATGGACACACTAGAGTCTATTTATCTATTAACTTACTGAAGGACATCTTGGCTGCTTCCAGCCTTGGGTCATTATAAATAAATCTGCTCTGAACGTCCCTGTGCAGGTTTCATATGGATTTGGTTTTCCAGTTCATTTGAGTAAATACCAAAGAGCACGGTTGCTGGATCCCATGGTCGCTATAGTTTTTCTCAGCCTCATCTGCTCCACTGGTAGAATGGAGCTAACAATTATAATCCCTTTGGGACTGCAGTATTTAAGCGAGCGAATGCACAGGAAGCCCTACACACGGTGTCCAGGGCACAGCAGTGGTAGCTGTGCTTGTCATCCTACTCAAGTGTTAGTGACAACACTAATGTGAGGGATGCGAGTCCAAGCATTGCCTGAGGGAGATGACCTATGGGTACATCGCAGTCATGGATCATCTGTCCACAGTCAAAGAAGGCCCAGGGTCACAAGAAACTCTGGAAGGCAATCAGGGTGACACGGCCTCCACCAAAGAGAAATGTGGTGGTCTCCCGAGCAGCCTGAGCGGAGAGGGGGCAGCTGGCAATGAACCCACGCTCCCACAGTAAAGTTTGTCCCAGGTTTAGCAAGTCAGAGTCTCAGGGGGATGGTGTTAGACATGTGCTGTCCTCCGCTGTGCCTTCCTCTCCTCCCCAAGCCTGCTCCTCAGGCAGCTTCCCCACGCCCTTCCTCTACTTGACTCATCAGAAGCTAAGCCTTGCCCCAACCAGAAGCTCAGAGGTGAGGAAAACAGGCTTTTTTTTTGTTTGCACCTACTTCCTGTGAACTCACTTCATTGTTCCCAGAATTATCAGGTCACCAGGAAGCTTGCTATCTCAGACAGGTTTTATTGTTGTTGTTTTTCTTTCTGCTTTTCTGGCATCAAGGCCTACTTGGGATCTAGACCTGTGTGTAAAGCATGAGCTCATGGTGTTCCTTTGGAACTCACTTCTTAGGTATATCATTGGAGAAGCTGAGTGAGGACATGGGACTGAATGACAAAATGAGGTGCCCTGCATGGTGTGCAGTTTCCGGAAGGCAATGCATTCTCTCCTGCAGTAGTGACTGGTATGCATTCTGAGTCTCCAGCGCTGGGCTGCCTTAGCTGGAAACATGATGGCGGCTGTGTTTTGTTTATAACCCACACAGATTGCAATGGGTATGAAGTGGCCGGAATCAGAGTCAGGCCTGAGCCTTCCCAGACCCTTTGCTTACTCAGTCACTGCCAGGAGCTCCTTAGTTTAGCCTTCTGTCCAATGGGGTCATCACGCCATTCGTGTGCCCTTCACCTCTGTTCCCATGCCCTCCTCATGGACAAAAGCTTGGGGAGAAGCGAGAACAGCTCTGCCCTTTCCCTCTGGAAGCAAAGCCCTTGGAAAGCTGGTATTTCTGCCAATGATGCTACAAAGTGTGTGCATGGAGGAAGCTGCCAGCTGGGAGCCTGGCATAGGTACCACTCTAGCGACATGACTTGAGTGCCCTCCAGCATGTCACCTCTAAAATGAGGGTATTGGACTTGTAACCTCTTTGACCTCTTCTATACCCACTTTTAAATATGTTTTCAAGTGACCTTCGCACTAGCCAGTAGAAGTTTATGTGGTAATGCACATGTTCACTAAAACCAAGTGACAAAAATTGGCAGCCAGTAGTTCCAGGTGGCCATCAAGCACTTGAAACGGGCCTAGTGTGGAAAAGCAACTTTTCTAACTCATTTAAACTTAAGTAGCCACAAGAGGCTAGTGGCAACCATATCAGACAACACAGGTCCAGGGAGCAGAACCCTATCTTTAAAAAATGTGTGTTCTTTCGATTCTCCCTGAAAATGCTCTCACAAGTCTATCCACTTCTCATTTCCACGGTGTCCACCCTTAGGCAGAGCCACTGCCATCTCCCCTTGCCTGGTTTCTCTTCTCCCACTTTCGTCTCCTGTGATCCTTTTCCCACAGCACAGGGTGATCTTCTTAAAACACAAAATTAACCGAGTTATTCCTCTCCTTGAAACCCTTCAAAATGTCCCCATGGCAGTAAAAGTGAAAACCGTTCACGAGGCCCACAGTGCCTGCACATGCTGAACCACCTGCCCCTCAGCCTCTCCCTGCTCTGGTGTGGCCCCCACCCCACCCTGCACCCCAACACTTTAGGCTCAGGTACTTTGCATAAACGTGCCCTTTGTTCTAGAGCTGTGCTGTCCAATACAATGGCCACTAGCCACACGTGGCTTTTTAAATACATACATTTCAATGAATTAAAATTAAATAAAATTAAAAATTCAGTTCCTCAGTCACACTAGACACATTCTCGGTGCTCAGCAGTCGCGTGTGACTTGTGGCGACCATATGGACAGCGCAGTATGGAATATTCCCATCATCACAGAAAGTTCCTTTGGACAGCGCGATTCTGGAACATTCATCCCATCCTCAAGCTTGCCTAATTTCTCCTCATCCTTCAAGTCTTGGATTAAAGATCACATTCCCACAGAGGCCTTTTCTGATCCCCGAGTCTAAATTAAGAGCCCCTGCTTTGTTTTTGTACAGCCTGAAATTTTTCCTTTTAGTTCTTACAACTGTTCGCAAAGTTATAGTTACACGTGTGGCTGTCCAATGTACGTGTCATCTATTAAAGTCTAGTGTCTCTTTTGTTTCCCAATCAAACCCCATCTCAGTGCCTGACACTTGGTAGGAGCTCGGTAATGTTGGGTGAATGAATGAAATAATGAAACAGGAGCTCAGGAACCATATGGTCCTGGGATAAAACCCTGACTTCCACACTTCTTTTAGCCAGTTGAGCCATTCCAAGCCACCACCTCCCCACATGTAAGAAGAAATGCTGTTGTCTAGCTCAGAGCATCATGGTGAGCAGTGAACGGGGTAGGTCAAGCCATTCACACACAGTCAGGGCTGCATGTATATGCATCCTTTTCATTTACCACTTCCCCTGTGTCCTGCCAGCCTTCTCTGTGGTCCTCAGGCCTTGACCTCTAAGTCTCTCATACCTCAGTCCCAACCTCCTCTAAGTGGCCTTTAGTTCCCTTTAAGTTGTCACAACTTGAGGATCAAACTAAAAAATTTCTGCAACATAGAGAGACCATCTTGTCTGGGTCCCTCCTCATTGCCTTCCCCATCTCTGGCTGTCAAATTGGTCAGGCCCATCTTCCCACTCAGATCTCATAAAGGGACATTGTAATCCTGGGGGTACTCCCAGAGTAGCAGGTGTGCACAGCACCTGGCTAGAGGGGTCCCTTTCTTTTCCTAGGGCATCCTTGACCAATTCATATCTGCAGACCACCCATATCAGCATCCCCTCCAAGTGCTTATTTAAAATGCAGATTCCTGGGCCATGATCCTGATGCACTTAATCCCTGCATGACGGATCCAGGGGCGAGTGGGGGGAGGCTGGAAGCTACAGTCAATAACCTATACAGGTGATTCTACTACACTAGTTGGAGGCTTCCCTGTGTATAATATTTAGCCCCAAGGAGCACTGGGAGGGTTTCTCTGATAAGTCACTCACTGATCCTATCGATAATTTGTATAAAATGTTTTTACATTAAAAGATTACTTACCAAATACCTACCTCGTGAGTTAAGTAAATTACTATTATTTTGGACTCATAAACTCACATTAAAAGTTTACTGAGGTTTACGGTGGAACCCGAATCACCGTTCCCTCATGGAAGAAGGCACTTCCACAGAACACCGCCATCCTGTGGACTTCCAGGGGCGGTGTCTGCAAATGTCATCAATAATCCCCACAGACATTCAGGACTCACTGTGATCAGAGGACCATCACTGTTATCTTGAGTTGGTCATGATTTTAAATTGCAGCCCTTTTTGGTCTTTAATGATGAACCACCATTGTCAACTTAGTTTATTATGGGTTGTACCCCTACAGTATAGGGGTGCAGATTGGCATTAGCACAGTGGGACCTATTCATTCCCAGTAACTAGACTTGATGCCCCGTGGCTTGCAATTCAAACATGAATAATCTTAAAACAGATACATACATATATATACACATACATATATATATATATATATATATATACATATATGTGTGTATCTATATGCATATAGACATACATATGAATATATGCATATACATACACACACACAATGCCTCCAAAATTTGCTTTGGAATGATGTTTATTGTAAGCTGGTCCGTTTCTACATGGTGGCAAGGGCTGCAGGCAGAGTCATTTCACCAGCCCTGCTATTGTTACTCTTCTGTTTTATTGCCAAGGGGAGAAAAAGACCAATCTTCCTTTTGCACCCAGGCCCACCTCCCTCAGTGCGGATTGCCAAGGCCTCAGGCACCAGCCTCGCCCCCTTGTGGATTTTTGTCTGAACTTACCACTGTCCCCATTGCTCACCCTGGAAAGGCACAGCCCAGCAGCCCTGTGGTGGGATTTCTCTGGCCCTCAAAACTAGCAGTTAGACACATCCACAGCCGCTATCTTCTTTCCCCTCTTCCCAAGGGCCCCTTAACTCTTCAGGACCTTACCTGGGTAATACAGAGCACAGCAGCAGCCCAGAGCTGGCTGCAGATGGCCCTGGAAGAGGTCCCCGAGTTTCAGGAGTGTGTCAGGCACTATGCTGGGCTCTTATGGGATCTTAACTCCTTGCCATGGCACACGTCTGCCAGGTCAGGCTTATGTCTGTCTCTTTGGAGAAGATGGGGGATTTGGGGTGGGACCCATGCTTCCCACCAGGGACCCCTCCCTCACCATCTCTCCGGGGAGGTCTGCACCTGGACAGCCTTTTGTGCCTTTCTTCCTGTTTTTACTCTGCCTGATCCCATTTATGTTAACTTGCTCAAAATCAGCAAGATTCTGCTGTTTGCAAACGTAGAACCCATTTAATTTTTTTAAATATTGAAGATCATTTACCTATGGTGAAGTGCGTAGTTCTTAAGTGAGTTCTGATAGATGCCTAACCCACACCCCATTAAACACACAGAATATTTCCGTCACCCCAGAAAGATCCTCTTGCTCCTTCCCAGTCAACCCCCACCCTCCAGAGGAAGCCTCGGAGGGACGTGTTTAGTTTTAAGACCTTCCAGTTTGTTCAAGCGTCTGGAAGCAGCGGGAGGAGCCTGGGAGAAAGCAGAGACGCAGGAGTGGAGTAAAGGGAAAGAAGCACAGATACTGTCACTGTCCCAGCTGTAGCCTACAGCTTGACCATTCTCCCCTCATCCCTTTGAAGCAACATGTCTTTTGCTGTTTCCTTCCCTTTCCTCCCAAAGGCAAGAACTTCCAGGAGCAGGTCCCATCAAGTCTTGTGCATGTCTCCCTGGTGGCTGCTGTCCAGGACTCAGAGCCTCCCTGGGCCCCCCACCCTGAGACTGAGGCCCTGCGGAGCCCCCACTGTCCCCCACAGCTCTCAACCACTGTTCTGATGCCCCCTCGTCATACTGCAGCGCCAGCGTCCCAACTGGGGCCCTGGGGGGCAGCTGGATGAGGTTAGCAGCAAAGTTATACACATAGGTACAGCCGAGAAGCCTGACGAAGAAACTGGGCAAGGGGCCGTTCCCCTGACAGCGGTGGCTGCACCCAGGCCCCCCTCCGCATTCCTGCTGAGAGTCTGATGACATCCTGTCCAACATGTCTGTAAAAACAACCCTTGTTATGTTAATCTCAGGGTTGTTTATGACAGTAAAAGAGCTTGGGAACGAGCCAGATGTCAACATTGGCCGATTCATGAAATAAAGCATGGTGCCATCCATACAACAGAAAACTACATATCCATTAAAAATAACAACGAGGAAGAATATTTATAGACACAGAAAGCTGGGTGGATATATTGGTAAGTTTTAAAGGCCTCTCACAAAACCACAAAACCTGAACAGTGGTTCCGTCTGAGTGTCAGGATTACGGGTGGTTATTACATTCTAGTTTGCCAGGACTTTGTGCAATATTAAATAAAAGGTATCTATTGAAGATTCTCAGAATTACACTGCTCGACTCTGAGGAGCAAAGCGTATGCAGGAAGTATAGAAGAGTCACCACAGCAATTGCACTTGCAAAACTGAGGCAAGTGGCGCTGTGCTTGCCACAGTCCCCCTGCCAGTAGCCTGCACTGCCTTATTTCCATCCAAAGGACGCGCTCTACCCGAGAGCCTGCACACACATCTCATCGTCTGAAAGAAACTTGTCAGTCTACACCCTGGGAAAGGCTGGCTGTTTGCACTGCTCCTTGCATGCACGAGGTCTCCTTCATCCTGATTTGTTTTTTCCCTTCTCTCTCCCTGAGGAGCTCTGGCATGGCTCAGCGCAAGCAAATTCTGCCCATGGTTGGTAGGCAGGGTAATGGCTCTCCAAAGATGTTCATGTTCTAACCCTTGGATCCTGTAAATCTGTTCGCTTGCATGGCAAAAGGAAGTTTGCAGATGTAATTTAGGTTATAGACATGAGACCAGGGAGATGATCTTGGATTATCCGGATGGGCCCAATCTAATCACATGAGCCCTTAAAAGTAGAGAACCTTCTCAAGCTGGGGGGTCAGAAGAGATGTGGCAGAAGGAGGAGTCAGAGATGGGCGCAAGCCCCACTGCTGCAGGGGGCAACTTGGACATGAGGAGGAATGTGGGCGGCTTCTAGGAGCAAAGACAGTCCTCCCCCACCCCCTGCCACTGACAGCCAACAAGAAACAGGACCTCAGTCCCGCTGCCACAAGAAACAAATCCAGCCAGCAGCTTGAACAAGCTTGGAAGCAGATTCATCCCCAGAGCCTCCCAAAAGGAACACAGCTCTGCCAACACCTTGATTTTGACCTTGTAAAACTCTAAGCAGAGGACCCAGCAGAGCCACACTGACCTACAAAACTGTGGGATAGTAGTAATTCTCTCAACAACTTTCAAATATGCAATGCAATAGTATTAACGATAGTCACCATGGTGTACAAGGCGCTGTTTCAATGCCCTAATCTGTGGTGACTTGTTAGGGCAGCAATAGGAAACTAACACACCACCCTTCAGCACCAGTACAAATGTCACCCCCACGAAGCTGTCTCTGGTTCCTGCATCTGCAGGTGAGTGTCCCCTCTGAATCCCAAAGCCTTCTGCCCCTGAGTCTCTTCCTATGACTCCTTTAGACTCTGTGCTACTCAGCACAGTATCTGAGGCTTATTCATCTTTATTTTTCTTCCAGATACCTCACATGTAGTTGGTGCGAAACTTCTGTGGGAAAGATGTCTCATGATCTGTATGGATGGTTATTGTTTAATAAAATGAATTGCTGTGGCAATTAAGAATTGACAGATGGACCCTAGAAATATTTGCAGATATAGAAAGGAACAGCTGATTGATGATGGATACTGACAGTGTGAGGGAAACTAGGATGTGCAAAAGCAGAATATACTAATTTGGGGATGCCTGGAATCTGAGTGCTCCGGCAGTGGACCCTGAGATGGAAGTTCATACACAAAATAAATAGGATTGCATTTGGGGACCAAAATGTTTTAAAATACAACCTCTTAAAAGGTTCAACTTCTGGCAACATGAAGTTTTAATTAAATTAATGTTCTTTTTCTGTTTTATATGGATATAAACATTGTGGGAAATGTAACACAATTTTAACCATGTTAAAAAAAAAAAGAAGAAGAAAGGAAAACCCCCAAGTTTCAGAGAAAAAAGAGGGAACTCAAAGTCAGAATGTTAAGAGCAAGAGCTCCAGAAAGACCCCGCATTCCAGTTGGTACAACTGCTAGAGGGTGGAGCCGCTGTTACCCTTGGCCTCTGAGTGACTGTGCAGAGCAGGCCGCACCAACACCCTGTGACATGACACAGGGATGAAGAAGCAGAATGAATCCGCAGCACAGTGAAGGGTAATTCACACCTGACCCAGAGAGGTGGCACTTCTGGCCCAGAGGACAGAGTAGAGTTTGGAGGGGAGGGAGGCTCTTACAGATTAGAGTAGCTCATGGGAAGGCCTAGGACCACTCCAGAGTCACAAGCTACCATGGGACCAATGCCACCAATCCCAAAGAGCCTATGTAGTACACCAGATTCTTGCAAGAAGCCCTTCACTCACCTCCAAGAGGACAGAGAACACCTCCACTTGACTTTTCCTGGGACCCCTGACTCTCAAGAATGAAGAAAAGGGACAAGACCCCATACATGCACTCTGTCGTACATACAACCTGTATAATCTGGCCTTCCTCCTAAGACTGACAGTCAGAGCCTCCCAGTGGATGTGGAAGAAGTGGCCCCGGGGCACTCATCAATAGTGCTCTCCACTCTCCCTCCTGAGACCACTTGGATATGCCTCTGGCCCTGCAGGCTGTTCTGGGTTTGGACAGAGAGGAGGAGAGTCTTCCTCCTGTGGTAGGTACTTTCCTTCTGGCGATGAGCCACGTCCTGCTCTTTCCCTTGGATTCAGAGACTGGGGTAGAGGAGAATAAGAAGGGGGGTGGGTGCGTGCATGCATGTGTGCGTGTCCACATGCTTTCCAGGGCTAGCAATCAATGCAAGTGTGTAAAGTAAAAATTAAGAGCCAGCCTCACCCCATTGAAAGGGCTCAAGCTTTGGCATTGGGAAACCTGGGTTTAAGTCGCCGCTCAGACATTTTCTGTGTGAAAGTAGAAGCTTCCCTGCCAGGCACCAAGTTTAGTGCTTCACCTGCATTTTCAGAGCCTAAGGAAGAACCATCATTATCCCCATTTCACAGATGAGAAAGTAGAAGTACAAAGACTTAAGCAATTGGCTCAAGATCACCCGAGAGCCGAGGGAGAGAGACCCGACACCAGAACACATGAGCTGGCTGCACAGTAAGTGCTCCTGGTGGCACCACATCTTCTACCCCCAGGCCGCTGTCGGCTCATCCGTAAAATGGGTGTGATTGTACAACATACCTCATAGGTTTATTGTAAGAGTTACAGGAAACAATGCAAAGTAAAGTGCCTTGCATGAGAATGTCTGTTGTGTCATTACCAGACAAGATTAAACATCACAGGTAACAAAAGGGAGGGGCCATCTCCTTCCAGTCTGTTGATAAAGGCCTGGGAAGGCATCGGGATGAGGCTGGAGGGCTCCATCCGCCAATCTCATCTGAGCCACTTAGTCAGCCATGGGGAGCTGAGCGCCAGCACCCCCCTTCCCCAGTGTGCTGGGAAAATCACATTTGTGTGAGAAGCCAAGACATGCTAATCAGTCATTTTTGTCATTTGTGCTAAAATCTAATGATATGAGCTGCTCTTACCTGGTTTAACACCACAGCCCTCTGTGTGCTGCCGGTTTCCCATCGCCCCACATCTCGTCACAGCCCGTCGAGAGTTTGACTCATCTTTGCATCTTCCCTCACACCTGCATTTTGATCAAAGACCTGGAAACCACAGCTCTGCATTCTTCAAGGTGCTTTAAACCTACCTCTCTTTTGACCCTCACAGCAGTCCAGCAGGTAGGTGTGTTTATCCAGGCCTGTTTCACAGATGAAAACACTGAGGCTCAGGGGACCTAAGTGACTTGCCCAAGAGAGAAGAGGGGGAAAGAGGAGAAGTGGAGGTGCTTGGCCAGCCCTGCACTGTTACTTTCAGCTCCCAGATAACCAGGTGTGGGCTGAGGCGGGTTCCCTGCAAATGCCCCAGAGCAGGATCTTGGGCCAGCCTCAGTGGGAAGCAAGGAAAGACAGCACCCCTCACGATGTCAGGCAACAAAGAGGACCACTACAAAGGAAGAACACAGGGCAAATGCATGGGCTCAAAGGTTAGGATAATTGGCTGCAAAGGAGACAGGACCTGGTCTCCACTCCCACTAGGACGTGTTGAAGGTGGGAGGTGAGGTGGGAGAGGAGGAAACAGGCCATATTCTGCTTAGACTCCCAGAACTGTGCTCTGTGCTTCCAGGGCTGATGATGCAGGACAATGTCAGAACAATGGGAGGAGCCTGGGCATCACCGTTCTCATAGTCTGCCCCACCCCCAAAAAAAGTCAGGGCTCAGTCTCAGGAAAGGGACTTCTAGTCTCCCCCTGAGGCTGTCACAAAGGCACAGCAGAGAGCCCTGCTGCCTTCTTTCCTGCTAAAAAGGTGCAGCAGCGTGGAAGGGGTGATGTCAGGCTAGAACAGAGAAAGCAGGGCAAGGATGTGTATTTCTCATGGGCCACACTGAGAAAGCTGACCTATGGTTATTTTGCTTCCCAGGCACAACATGGTCCCTCCTTCTGTTGGGGTTACATCACCACCACCACCCGTAGGCAGTCCTCCTACATAGCTTCCTCTAGTGTGGCCACACTCGTATCTGTGCCTGACACTGGGGACTGTGCGGCTCACTCTTGCTCCCTTCCTGTCACTGTCCTGCTGCCTCAGGCTGACCAAACACAGCTTCTTAAGCAGGAGTCATTGCTTCTGAGTGGTCCACTCGAAGGTCCCCGTCCAATGGTCTGGTGAGGGGAATAATCTCCCCTCCCTCTCCTCTCTTCTCTCTCTCCTCTTTGGAAGGGAAGATGTACAGCTTGCTTCCCCAGAGAAACCCTCTCTCTCCAGTATCTCAGACTCTATATTTCAATCCTTTATTCTCTTAGGTAGGTGATGAGCTAAAGGTGGCAAAAGCAGTTTCCAGCCACCCCGTCCACAAGTCCCGCCTACACGACTTAGCACCTTACTTTGGAATGAGAGGGTGTTTTGCACCTGCTGTTTTGTGCCTACCTGTGGAGCTGAAGAAAGAATCCCACTTTAGTTTCCTGTCCTAGGAGCTTAGGCAGCAGTAAGGCCTACGTCCCTCCTTGTCACAGTGTTTATCTCAGGCCCCAAGCTCTCCACTTCTTCTTCCCAACCAGTGTAACTAGACTTCTATCATACCCCCCAGCAGTCTGACCCAAATGCATAAGAGAAGGCTCCCTTGAGGAGTGAATGCATGACTTAGTTTAATGAGTCTGGATCACTAGTCAGACAGCCTTGTCCTAAGTCTGTCTCTCTCACTAAAGAGCTGTGCAACCCTGAAGGAGTCACTTACCTTCTCTGGGCTTATGTTTCTCAGCTCTAAAACAAAGAGCTTGAACATGATGGTCTCCAAGGTCCTTCCAACTCTGGGAGGCTGAGCTGGCCTTGGGGATTGTGCCAGGCCAGGGCCAGGCCGATTTAAGGGTGAAGATGCTAAAAACTCTTTGGGCAGTGCCTGATTATTTCCACTCCCATCAGCAGGTGGCTTTGTTTCAGGTGACACGGCTGTCACAGGATCTGTCTCCCGCCTTAGAGAACAAGTACTCCCCCAGTTCAGGATAGAGACAAAAGGGCAGACCCCTGAGCCTGGGGGTCCCAGGATAACATCAAACCTAGCAGGTCCAGGAAGCTGTGTGTTCCAAATAGCTGTATTCCAAGATCTAAAATAGGCAGCAAGTGGAATGGTTTCCAGGCTCCCCCTCAGCTAAAGATAAAAATATCATGGGCTCAGGGATGTCCCCAGTCATAAATCAATCGGCAAGGACTATTTCTGTCCTTATTCCTTGCCAGGAGTCCCATCCTGAGACCTCCATCCATCCCATCCTCCCCTGCCTGGTCTCCCAGACACCTTGGCTCTGACATTCATCCTCTGCCTCCAGACAGAAGTGCAGCAGCTTGACCACGCCAGCGTGAGAACCCTACCCCTGGCTACAGGTGAACAGATAGGCATTCTGGTGCCTCTGCCAGCCTCCGTGAGCCTGCTTAGCATGAGTGCACTCTGATAGGCTGACCAACTCCCAGTCCAGGCCAGGTTTCCTGGCCTGCATGGACGGCAGGCAGTCCACAAGCCACGGTGATTTTCCAGGAGTAAATGTCCCTGGATAAGCCCTCTGCCTGGCTGTGGGTAGGGCTTCTCCTTCATGTCATTACAGGGGTTAAAGTCCCACTTCTTAAGGGCACTGGGGGGATTAAATGAGACTGTATGTAAAGCACTAAACCTAGCACCTGACAAGCTGCACACTGGGAAAATAAGCCTTTCCCCCGCTAGCCATTGTCAGGAGCTAAGACTGTCACGGCTGACCCATGCCTTCAGGGAGCTCCTTTGAGGAGATTTGTGTCCACGTGAAACCCTAAGTCAGCTTCAATTCCAGCTCTCAGAGAGATCTTTGAAGACATTTACTCTACTCTGAGATCCTAAATCAGTTCCCCAGCGACTAACCACAGAAGGATCAGGCACAGCTGGGCCAGCAGAGACCGTGGTCTCACGTCCAGTCTCCCACTGCCCTCTGCAGGTTCCAGCCGATACTGCAGGCATTGTGGGCGGCATCCTTGGGACCTAGGATCCTCTGCAGATTTGAGGCTGTTTATAGACTAAGACAGCAGGGCAAGCCAGGTACCTTGGGAAGATGGCGCCTCACTCCACAAAACATCTGCTCCTTTGATTTGCATGACCACGTTGCCCTGCCTCTGCCCCTCAGAAGGGAATTCACGGCCATTGGGTAACCCTCACGGCCTCGGCAACAACGGCCAGCGGCGTCTCAGGGATGCCCAGGAGCAGTGGTTTTCAGCCTGCCCCGTCTCCTTGCTACATAACTAATTATGAAAATTCTGAGACACACCTTTTTTTGCCAATCTGACAAAAAATAGGTACAATTGTGATTTACAAAAAAAATAATAAGAGTAATTACCTACTCTTTTCGCTCCAAAGTGACTCTTTAAAAAATCAGGTGCCTATACTTGTATAAATGGATTTCTGGTACCAAGGCTTAGCCAATCAGATGCAACATCATTATGTGACATGGCCAATAAAATGCAACTCTATGATATATGACCTATATATTTATGGCTCAAGACGGAGCATTCACACTAGATAGGTTGTTGTGTTGGCTGTTGTCATTTTTTTATCTGACAATCTAAAGGAAAAGAGGTCAGTGCCCCTGACTAAATAGTCAGGTAGTGCATGTTTTAAACATTCTGTGGCACACCTGTGGAAAATTGCTGCCCTAGAACATTCCAGAGAAACCATTTGAAACAGACATGTGTAGATAGCAACGTAAATACTGGTCCAATTTTTAAAGCTCTTTGGTTTTAGTCATGTTGGAAGGGAACTTTGTAGGAAAATGTGTCAGTGAATGAGGGCATGTGAGTGTTGGGTATGTGCATTCTCCAGGAATGAAGGCTGGCAAAGATATGACAAATATCAGCATTCAGTGTGGTTGTGATGACCGGTAAACACTCCTCATGTGCCAGCTCACAGTGTTGTTTATGATTGACATCAAGCTCCAGGCTCAACTGCACGGTTTCCACTCGCCTTCCACGGCCAGTGCCATGGACCCTGTCTAGCAAAACATGGGCTTTCATGCAATGAAGGCACATGACAATGTCACATCATCCACCCAGTTCCACAAAGCGATGCACTCACCTGTTGGAGAAACTACAGGGTGTCTGCCTTTCTCTCATTCTTTGCCAGCCTCAGGGACTTGGAGGAATCTTAGCAGAGTTCACTAGACCCAAATATTACATCATAGTAAGGAAGCCAAGTTGTTGTAACTGCAGATTCCTTATCTAACTGGGGTTTTCAGGTTATATGTTTATAGGCTTTAGAGCTGGAGAAGACCTCAGAGGTTATTCCAGTGCCATCCTTTCATTCTGCACTAAAGTGAAGCACAGAAAAGGGAAGTGACATCCAAGGTCACACAGATGGAGACGGAGCTGGATGAGAATCCAGGCTCCTTGACGACTTTTCTTCTGGCTGATCTTGATTTTGAGCAGTATCCTTTCCAGATGGAAGTTACTCTGGCTTCAAAGGAAGATTTGAAACCTGATCTTTTTTTTCCTTTTGTTTTCTTTCTTTCTTCCTTTTTCTTTCTTTGTTTCTTTCTTTCTTTTTTGATATACGCAAAGGGGAAGAGAAGACACCCAACACATTATAGGTGCTCAATTAATCTTACTTTGTGCAGCTTAACAAAACTAGATCCAATTAACCTTACATTTCTTTCATTCTTTATTTTCTCCAATGAACCAAAGGTTGCTAGAGGCTTGAATCTCACCCCACTGTCCCACTGCGAAATCGAGTACAGATCTGAAGTTATAACATGATGTTAATTGGTTTGAAGGAAAGGCTATTGAGGAAGACACATTGATTTAAAGCAATTTTGGTTTAAGCTTCTGGAGGTTTGTGTGATTCTCTTTGAAGGACAGACACTTGAGGTTATAGAGTCTGCCCAGTGAGTGGAACATAGCACAAACACTTCCTAAATCAATTTAATCATATGTATGATTAAAACAGACATGAGATGACCCTTAATTGCATATCAGCCTCTTCAGTCTTGGGCCTAATAGTTTAGAATTTCCTTATCATTATATTTGCAAAGCACATTTTTTTATCAAAATCTTCCAATGCATTCAGTGTTCTTCCAAACACCATTCAGATGAATCACAGCGTTGCCATCCTGTTACTTCGATAGATTCATGTTCCGTGCTCCGTGGAAGCCCCACATAGCAGAAGACAAGTCCACTGGGGGCTTTCTCTTCAGACCCTCACAGACCAGGGTTTACAGTTTTCCGGTTCACCTGTGACGCACTAGAAAGGAACAATAGAGAACTCACTGCCATGGTCTTCCCAAAGTACACGTCTTTCTCTCTCTCTCTCTCTCTCTCTCTCTCTCTCTCTCTCTCTCTCTCTTAATCCTCACCCAAGGATATGTTTACTGATTTTAGAAAGAGAGGAAGAGAGAGAGAGAGCAATATCAGTGTGAGAGAGAAACATCAATCGGTTGCCACCCATAAGTGCTCTGACCTGGGATCAAACCTGCAACCTTTTGGTGTAGGAGATGCTGCTCCAACCAACTGAGCCACCCAGCCAGAGCCCCTCTGCCCTCTTGTACACAGTCACCTCCCATCACCGCCAGCCACCCCTGGTAAGACCAAACACCACTTCCCAATCCCAGCTGTTGGAAATGCCCCCAGGGCAGGACCCCTTAAGCTCCTAGTCATTCCTTTATTTTTATTGAGCAGTTTTCATGTGGCAGGCACTCTAGGAGGCTCTGGAGATACAGGGATGACCAGGCACAAAAGTGGGCCCTTCTACGTGGCACTCACAGCTCTTCGAAAACATAGATTCAGCTGCTCGGTCAAATCCACTGCAGGGGTTTTAAATCACTGGTGTGTCTTTACATAGTAAAGGGGCTTAGATTAGAATCTCTGCTTTAGGTTTGGGGCCTCAGAGCAGCTCATTAAATCACTGAGTTGTGCATCAGATTATTCACAAGGAGTAACTCTGCAACCCATGCAAGCTTCTAGGGAGCCATGCGGCACCTCTCCTCTCAGGGGTGGGGTCAGGGAACTGTCAGCACTGGGGCCACGGTGGGAAGGTTCTGGGCTGGAAAAGGCAGCTGCACAGCTGTGGGTATCCTCACTGCCTGGCAGCTCCACACTGTGTGGCTCTTGCCCCACAGCTAACGCCACCGGCAGACCTGAAAGATGACTGTCTGCCTCCCTCTTAGTGCTGAAGTCTGGGATGGCAGATTTGCCTGCCCAGGGGGCTCTCCAGAACCTTCCCCATTCCTGGAACACTCTGAGTCCGTAAGTACCCGCTTCACCTCAAAACCCAAAGAGCCTATCAAATTGCCCACCAAAGAACCCAGGAGGAACTCCAACTTGGGGATCAGGAAGAGCCTGGTTCTGCTACCTCAGCAGAGGCTGACAATGCAAAGGCACCTGAAGAGTCCTGTGTGTGCAGGAGCCAAGCTTCTGCAAGGCAGTAACCAGACACCAGACAATGACATCATCTGGCTTCCTGAAAGGCTGCAAAGTCTTGCAGGGCCCCTGTGTGTCCCCAGTATCATCATGGCACACGGTAATCACAGACCAATGTGGGTCATCTCATTAATTAATTTGTTCCTCTTTTTTTCTCCATGTCCATAATACCGCACATGGTGTTTTTCACAACGAAGGCTCTTAAAAACCTGCTAGTGATGAACACGAAATCAGGCTCTTTTGGAGATTTATCCATCACCTTCGTCTTCACGGGAAAGAATTAAATCTGTGGGTGAGGGCTGTGTACCACACAGCCCTCCTTCCTCTAAGAAGGCCCAGCTACAAGCTGCACTTGAAGGGGGTTTCTTGTCATTTTCTTGCAAGTTCAAGGGAGTGCCTCAACTGGACCGTGGAGAGTGGTGTTGACACAAAGCTGTGCGGTTGAAAGAGCCTAACACCTCACTGCCCTCCGCAGAACTTTCCCTGCAGTTCGCCGGCCTCTGCCCCGGCCTCCCCGGCCTCCCCAGACTGAGCGGGTGCTTGAGAGGTGCCATACCAGGGTGGTGAACTTGTCCACGCAGGCATTGCGGATCTTCTCCGCAGTGGCAGGGCTGTCCAGCCGGAAAAGCTCCTTTGCATTCTCTGCATGCTGAGCGCGAGCCGCACGGATGGCATCCTTGATGGCAAAGAAGATGGAGGCTGCCAGGAAAAGAGGGGGCTCCCCAACAGCCTGAGGGAACAGAATAGGGGACAGGAAGTCAGGCCAGGAGGCCCCAGTCCCCACAGCAGGAGGGTCAGTGATGCTGGAACCAGAAAGGCAGCTGCCAGCACTAACCAGCCTCCATTAGTCAGGGGCTGAGAACAATCAATCTAGTAAGTGACTCGACCTTGCTGGCACATTTCTTTGAACTCTCTGTGGCTCTCTGATGACATCATGCAAATACAATGTACGATTAAAAGCAATATTAAATAGTTGTGCCGTATAGACAAACCAAAACAAAACCTGACATGAACTTCAGCTCGCTCCTCAGTTAGTTACGAGCCTAGGGGAGCAGTGCACCTGCAACTCTGACCCCAGCATTCACAGGCAGCACAGCTGTGCTCACAGCATCTACTGGGACACACACATCACAGCAAACAGGAATAAAACCTTTCCTCACAGAGGTGGTTTTGTCCTACAAAGCACAGACCAGAGATTATCTGTATCAGGATCACTAGGGACACCTGTTAAAAATGCATGTTCCCGGGCCCTGTCCCAGACCTATTGAATCAAAATTTCTAGGGATGGGCCCCACAGAACTGCATTTTTATCATGAGCTAATGGCAGGGATTGCAAAGTGTCCCAGACCCTCCCAGGGCAACATAACCCATGAGATGGGCAAAGGAGTGGGTTTCACTGCTTACAGGTGATTGTCTGCCTTCCCTAGACTTAGAACTGTATCAGGCAACTTGATTGATTTTCAACCGTTGTTTCATATTCGTTGGATACAGAGAAGAAACAGAGGATGGCTCTCATCCTTCAGGCATGCTGATCAAGTCTTAAGGTCAGGTAGCAGCCACTGAAGGAGGTGATGGGGGCGCACAGAGGCACGGCCCTATGTTCAGTGAATATGCCAGTCCTCACAGGGTGACAGGGGTGCTGAACCTGTGAGATTGTCTCTGGGACGAAACATCAAGGATGCACACCTGAGACGTGGGTGTAGGTCGGGATGTGACCCACAGGACTGGGCTGAGGAATTCCTCACTGTGCCCTGGCTTCAGCCACACAGAGGTGGCGCCATGCTCAACCCAGTTCCTGGGTTCTCAGGCAGCACCACCTGCCCCTCCACCACCTACACTGAAGCCAGCACCAAGCCCTCTTCTCTCTTCCAGATTGAAAGTCCACACTTCCAAACCCACATGGCAGGTGGCTGGAGCCCCTGTCACCACCCGCAGCCTCCCACAGGGTAGACAGGAAGGCAGCCCAGGCCCAGGGCAACAGTACCTTGGATGCATAGATGGCCTTCTTGTTGGGGCAGTCACGGAGCAGGGACACCCTGAACTCGGTGGGGATGCTGCCAAATGCAGGGATCTTGTAGGTGCTGGGGCCACGGGTGTGCAGGACCCCGTCGGGGGAGTAATGCAGCTCCTCTATGGTGAAGAGGCCCAGGCCCTGGACAAAGGCCCCTTCTACCTGCAGGGCATACAGAGACCATGGACACACTGCCTCGTCCCTCCCCAGGGACAGGTCCTGCTTCCCACAGTGGGCACCAAACCACCCAGACTTGGAAAGAAGCTACAAACAGCCCTGCACTGCTCACCCGGCTCCCGTCCACCCAGGATAACTGCTCTGGGCCTTCGCCAGGCATTGGCGTAGGAAGAACACAGGCATTAACACTGATGGTCAGTGTTAGGACTTGTCAGAGACTCCAGGAGGCTCACGCCATGGTGGGCATAATTTCCCATTAAAACCTGCCTTAGGGCAGGTGAAGACATTCCTCCCATATCATCTCTGGGGAAATGGTGACCTCAAGCTGAGACAGAAGCTCACAGGCTAACAGTTGCTGAGTGTCCCTCAGGTGCCCACGCTCCTCCTGTGTGCTGAGTGGGACCATGCTTCTGAGCAGCCCCACCAGAGAGGAGGAAGTTTTTGGATAGCAGATTCCAGGCTTTTTGAACTCCCAGCCCTTCCTGCCCTCTGGGAAAAGCAGTGGCCCTACTGTAGCTTTCCAATGTGTTTGGGGGCACCTGCCATGCTCCACTGGCTCACTCATCTGCTCCCCCAGCCTCACTCCTCAGAGTCAGGGAGTGGTGCACACAGCCAAACAAGAATGCCGGGGGCAAATTGGGTGCTAAACATCTTCACATCTGCGGGGTCCAGCTCAGGGCCTGCCCAATGGCTGGTCAATGAATGAATGAACTGACTGACTAATGATGCGGTTTCTGTATACTCAGCAATTGTCCATTTTTGTAAAATGTAATTTACATTTTCTACCAGATGCTCAGTACTTCAGGTTCTGATTCCTCCTTCTGTCTCTTCCTCTTCCACCTGCTCTGCCCAATACTCTCATATTTTCCAAGTGTGTTTCTTTGGGCCATCCCTTTACTCCTCTTATTCGAACCCATGCTTAAATACACTGCTTTTGTGGGCAGAAGGAAAATGAGGGGCGGGTAGCTTCCTTGACCTCAGACCTCACTTTCTGCACATCGACCCCAAACTCAATCCCCATCCAACCATGCTCCCTCTCACACTGCGCATGCGTGCTTGTGTGTGCACATGCACACCTAGTGTTTTCTCCATTCATTTTGTTCTCCAAGATAAGAGTGCCCTTTCCAAGTCAATCCACAGTGATTTGTCTTCTGCCTTAAGAGGGTCAGGGGCTCTCCCCACCTAAATCCCACTCTGAGGAAGACATTCTTAGTACCACATTCAGACCTGCCTAAAAATGACATTGGACGAGATGCTGTGGCTGGTGACCCTAGGAAGGGGATGGGCATGTGAATAGCCAAGTCTGTCACCACCCAGGCTCCTTACCCGCCCACAAGACTTACCTGTCCAATATCAATGGCAGGGTTCAGGCTGGAGCCCACATCCATGACAATGTCTGTGCGAATGTTCTACAGTGGAAAGCGAAATAACAGCGGTTTGAGAAGAAAGGGACATGTGGAAGGACAGATGGGTCCCGGGGACCCTTAGACTATGAAGTGCCAACCCAGACAGTATGTTCCCAAGCAGAGTGCTGAGGGCACGCTCAAGCAGGAGTGCTCGCCCTCCCGCCAGTCTCTACCACCATCATCACTGCAGAAGTTTGAGTCCTCAGCAGCAACTGCAAAAGGGATTGGGGTGGCGATGGTCTCAGTAACCCAAAATAACTGTCAGACCTGAGTCTGGGTGGATAATGTAAGGAAGGGCCCAACAAAGTGCATTCCATGGGCTGAATCCAGCCAGTCCCGTTCTTGTACAGCCTGGGAGCTAGTAATGGTTTTTACAGCATTGAATAACCAACAGAGATAAAAAGAACATGTGGTAACATGTGAAACCTATTCAATACATGCCATTCACATTCATTGTGCGTCAATAACACTGATGGGATGCAGCTACGCTTACTCGTTTTCCTGCGTCTACGGCCGCCTGTGCGTTGTGATGATGGTGTCGAGGCAGCATCTCTGGGGCCCCGAAAGCCTAGAGTCTCTACTCTCTGGTCCTTTACAGGAAGTCTGCCAAGCCGTGAAGTGAGACACCATTTCCCCAACCACAGAGTATGTCTCTTGGTGTTCCGATTCAGTTGTTTCTCTTCTTTTTTCCCCTTGACTGCTGAAGTTTTGCAAACTTCTTACCTTATGATCCCCTGTTAGGCAGTCGATCTCCACTTCAGAGCAAGCCACCCCATAGGAGAAGTAGTGGAAGGGGTTCCCTGAGTTGGTCTCAAAGCTGTAGCCAAGGTTGGGCGTTCTGCAGCAGAAAACAAAAAACATCGCATATATATTGAGATGAATATAATCCCCCATAAACACAGGAACGGCTTGTCCCACAAGATCTTAAGACCCCAAAGGTTGTATTTTTTCATTCATCTGTTCTTCCAAAAAGTCCATATGTTTAAATATTTTAACGACGTAATGAAACCCAGGCATTCCAGAGCACTGGGTCTTGTCTCTGTTTCGTTTTGCCAGCAGCCCTCAGATGAGTCATTCTGTGCAGCCGAGCGGCATTTAGTATCCATGTGCTGGCCTCTATGTGGTGGAAACAGAGGTGATGGAGTTCCCTGAGCTCACAAAGGACAATGAAAGTCACACTCCGAAAGATCCATGAGCTAGAATTCACAATCTCAGAACCAAAGGCTCCTGTGCTGACTGCTGGGCTGTTCACACAAGCTCACCTGCTCACGGGGCTGCCCACCTGCTCATGGGTGAAAGTTAATGAGATCCCTATCTCAGACCAGCCTGGGTGCATCTTTAAGCAGCCACTTGCCTGCGTTACCCCTCCTTTATGTGTTCCTTCTAAATTTCAACAAGTGACTTGAGGAAAGTGTTGATAATAAAAGTAGACGCTCTTCTACTTTGTATTTTTCTTTTTCAATCCTGAGTACCTTCTGTAATTCCAATTTTGCATGAGTCACATATATGCATGTGTATATGTGTATATATTCTCACAGCACAGTTTATAGTGCTCCATGTCCATGTTATTTTATACATTACACAGAAATAATGTGATGTGATCAGAATCTGCATGGAAATAAAAGCAATATGGGGCTGAGGAAGAAGGCTTCTCCCAGGAGAACACACAACGTTCTTTGACCTCTCATTCCGCCATCTTTATCTGGGTATTCCCTGATATAACCCCAGTTTTATCAGCTCCAAAAATGAAATAGGCACTTATCAGAAAATCCGTACTAGTTTGTGTTTGTGTAGACCAAATGTTACATAACCCAGGGAGCATTGGCAAAACATTACTTTGCCTAAAAAAAAAAATAAAAATAAAGGTATATTTATATATTTACAAAAATTGTTTTGAAGCAAACAACAAACTATTTGCCCAATCCATCAGTCTGTGAAAGGAAAGGTCCTAGTCAAACTTCCCAGAGAAAGCTAAAACATCACAGCTGACAGTTACTGTGGTCGCATCTTTTTACAGCTGCTAAATCAGACGGGCCAATCTCCTGCTCTTCCTGCTACTGAACTTTACAGTTGCAGAGGACAGGTGCTCTTTTCCAAATCTCACTGTACATTCTGTGAGTTTTGCATGTTGTAATAAGGGCAGGTGCTCTAAATTGTCCTCTCATTCTTTTGAAGGAAAGACTCCATAAAGAAATCTGACGCAGAGTGCAAAGTCACACGCAAGGTAACTCAGAATACAGGCCGCCCCTGGTTCTCACAGGCGGGCGCTGATGGAGCAGTGGTTGGACATTGCTCCATTCTGTCACGAATGAGGAAACAGGTTTGTAGGGAGTCAGTGATTTCCCCAAGGCGGGTAGTCTACTAAGACCAGAACTAGAATGGGGGTCTTCTGATGGCAGCTCGCGCTTTTGCCTCCTGGTCGCATAGCTTGATAATCTCATGCATTTTAGAACATCTTTAAGCGGAATTTAGAGGAAGTCTACTGAAAAGATTAGAGTATTGGTGGAACTGTTCTCTCCTGAGCACAGGCCAACAGAACTCAGTGCTGGAGGGACCCTGGGAGGCTAGAAGGGCAGCGTATTGTGAGATGGGTGAGGTCGGCACCCTACGTACTTATAAAATCCAGTAGCGGACAAGCTCACTGCATCCTGGTAGGCAGCGAGGACCTGTGGAGAAGAAATGGCCATCAGGAAGGGGTAAGTGTGGTTGCCAGAACCCTGACCTGGCACCAAGTTTTGGTGAGCTCACCCTCCTCTTCTGGAACTTGATCAACAATTCACTGGTGACTCCTCTCACTGCCACCCCCTGCCTCCGGCCCTTGACATCAAAGCCTGGAGCACTACCTGGTCTTCCTGCCTCAGGCTGCCTCCCCCACCTGCTGTGTCACCCAGCCCAGGCAGAGTGAGGCAGCTTACATACTGCATTGCCCATGGCACTCTCTACTCTAGAGCTTTTGATGACTCCCTATTGCCTACAGAGCAAATACCTGATGTTAAGGACCCCGGTCGTCTCTGGCGTAGCACACACACCATTGCCACGCCAGCCAAACTCAAGTGTTAACTCTCTCCCAACCCTTCCATGTCCCCATAGCTGGGCACATCTGTCCAAACCCTCTTCTTTCCCCATCAGCCAGCTCAAGCTTGCTTCTCCAATTGCCTCGCCTCAACGATTACCTCCTATACTGGTCATTGTAACAGCAACTCTCCATATTGCTCATTTAATACCTATGTTCTTATGGATACTTTCCTATTAATAAAGTTATCCATCTACCTATCCACCCATCATATCTCCTTAACTACATAATAAGTTTTCGAGGGTATCCTCAGCACTAGCACAGCACTAAGATCTAATTTATCGTTGATTTACTTTTCATTGTGATTGCCGTCAATAACCAAGCTCTTAACTATGTACTAGATGCTATTGAGTAATCTGCACATGTTATCTTACTTAATATTCAGCACAACCCTGTAAGATCAGTGTTATTTCGTCTTACAGATGAGAAATCATTTCTCCAGGATCCTTGCCATGTGTACACGGTATCAACTATGTACACATACAGCAGTGGTGGAAATAATGACTGGTTTGCCATACAGTATGGACACTGAACAGATTTAATGACCATCATCTCCTGACTACACCTTTGTGATCACGACTTTTTGAGGTTATCTGCTCATAAGGAACACTGGACAGTATGGCTAATAGTTGATGACAAAGCTCAGGTCAGCAGACTATAAAGGCTGTTGTCGAAAACACAAACATTGCCTTCCAAATCGACACTAGAATCTAAACTACCGAAACTACCTGCACTCATAGAGTATGTATGTGTGTGCTAGCATGAGTGTGGGAAGGGAAGGCGAGATCACGGGAGGCAGAGCAAGATGAGTGGGTATGACAGAAAAAGTCGGTTTCCTTTGAACCTGTTGCACTCTCTGGGCTGGTGCACACGCAGTCACATTTTATGTGTTACTCTTGTGCCTCGACCTCCCCTTCCAACACTTCTTGCAGCTTCCCTCTGAGGGTTTGGGATGTGCAGGCCTCCCAACCCAAAATCAGGGAACTGGGTTTGTTCCTATTAGGAGTGCTTGTTCTGTGACTCCAAAAATCCCAGGAATGATATAAACTCTCATATAATGTCTTTTCCTCCCACTCCCTTACAGATGTCATCTCAGTGGACCCAGACTCCACAGCTGAGTCAGGGGAGAGGCTGGTAGGGGCAGCCCTCTGAGAGATGGGAGTCTGAAGGAGATCAGGCTGATGGAAGCTGCGGGTAAGTGAGGTGTGGGGCCAGGCCTGAGGGAAGAATTCATGGTGAGGGGTGTTCACCGAGCTGTCTTCTCAGACTCAGGCAGCCACACCCCCAATTCCCACAGAGCTGTAAAAATCCTAGATCAAAAACGTTCCTCAAGTGACTTCCCTCAACTATGAAAACCACTGAGAAAGGAGCCCATCAAGGCTGAGCATTTTCTTGTCCTGTGAAAGCACCCGGACCCCTCCGCTCCTCCCTGCTGTGTAACTGGGTCACGCTTTCCTGTGCCTGTTCAGGGTGGGGACAGGGGCCCTGCTCTCCCTCCCACTCTTCATTTGTAAATGCAGCTGGAATCAGCTCAGACTTACCCAGTCTTCCCAGGAGCCACTGGGGTTCTTTTTCTTGAAGGGTTCCAGCCTTTTCAGGATGGTCTGACAAGCTTCCTAAAGAACACGTCCACCACACACCAGACACGTCAGTCCTCTGCATACCCTGGCTCAGGGAAAACCTCGAGGGCTTCCACAAAGCCACCTCCAAGTAATGTGCCCAGGGTGCTACTCAAACAGCCTTGTCAGCCTCTAAGGAATTACCGAGGCCTACGGTGGAAACCACTCGACCCTTCCAAAGGGACCACCACGGGCTTTTGCTTGGAGAGTACTTCCTGACCCAGTTCTTAGGCTGACAAAGGGTGAAATATTTGAGGGATCCCTAGGGAGGCACCTTCTCCCATTAAACTCTTTTGTTTGATTATATCTTCCACATGGAAGAGAGTCAAAGTCAAGTAGGTCAGATCCAGCCAACCCCACAATGGACTTTCAATTTCAGTCCATTGTCTGTGGCCAGTTCTCACACCAGGGAGTATGTCTTCCCAGAATCCCCTGCGTTTTCTCCAACTCTCTTCCCCCTCCTACACTCATCCTTCCTGACTTTGATAGAAGTGATTATGGTTCTTGGGCCTCTCTTTTAATTCAGCATTTGGAGCAGCAGGATTCTCCTGGGTAAGAGAGCCAAAGGCATGGTCACAGTCAAAGAGCCTGCAAGGGCTCTTCCAGCTCCCACCCCAGGGCCTCTGTGCACCCAAAGCCCTGGGCTGGCCCTCAGCTCTGCTTGTTCCTGAGGCTCCTTACATAGACAGCCTGTCCATTGATGTCACTGCTGACAGAGGCGGCCGTGGGAGAGGTGTTGGGCACTGTACTAGTGCTTGTCTCACTGATGTAGATCTTAGAGGTGGGGATTTTCAGAGCTCTGCTGGCCACCTGTGAAGAAAGACAACATCACTCTTTAGGAAAGGGGTGAGCATGGGGCTAGGCTGCCTTTTCTCCAAGACAGGATTCAGCTTCACAAGTACAGGCAAGAAAACAATATCATAAACTATACTTCTACTGAGACTGGAATGTTCTCACATCTGCCTTAACTTGAAGCACTACTTTATGGAATGGTTTAGTTAGAAAAAAGACTTCATAAATTGCATGGTGATTAAAAGTTCCTTTTAACAAATTGGTAGTTACAAGATAATCATAGGGATGTAAAGAACAGCATAGGGAATATTGTCAATAATATTGTAATAACTATGAATGATGCCAGGTGGGTACTGGAAATAGCAGAGGGAACACTTTGTAAAGTATATGATTGTCTAATCACTATGCTGAACACCTGAAACTAATATAATACAATATTGAATGTGAACTGTAATTGAAAAATAAAAAATTTTTAAAGTGCTTTTTAAAGCTAACCCTCATTTTAAAAAATCCCATTTTGCCAATCCCCTGGAGCCAAGCAGGTGTGCTCACTCCAATCCAGCTCCACCATCCATCTCCACAGTGAGGGGTCTCGCATGTGTGCAGAACTAGCTCCCTTTATACACACAACACACCCACCTTACACATAGTCACAGCATCCTGCAATGTTGTTAACGGAAATGACCTCAGACATCACGTGGCCAACGCCTTTGCACAAATGAAGACACCCTAGTCCTAAACCAGTAAAAGTCTTGCTCAAGGCCATATTTAAATGAGCAGCAGAGCCAGGCCCAGAGCCTAGGCCTAATCCTGCTTCCGGTAGGTCCAAGCCCTGAGTTTCTCCCAGCGTCATCCCGCACACAGACCCCTGACCCCAGGCTGCTTACCTGAACCATCTTGGTGTGAAGGCCTTGGCCCATCTCAGTGCCCCCGTGGGTCAGCAGCACGGAGCCATCTGTGTACACGTGAATCAGGGCTCCTGCCTAAGAGGAGGGAGGAAATGCAGACACAAAATTTAGTAAATCCTAGTGCAGCTCAAGACTTGAGACAAAAGGTACTGCAGCCCAGGAAAAAGAGAATTGGCAAACAACACTTTGGGTATAAACCCCAGACAAAAATTAAAGTAGTATCAATCTCATGATTTAATTAGAGAGCCCTTCAGCACTTTGCAAAATTTTTTCATCTCTCTCCTCTCTCTCTCTCTCTCTCTCTCTCTCTCTGCCTCCCATGCTCAGAGGGAGGTAAATCAAATACCTTTGTCCTCGCTCTACAGATGGAGAAATAGGATCAGAAAAATTAAGTAACTGTCCACGGTTCTGTAATCAGGAAGGGTAAGAACTAGAATTTGACCCCAGGTCTCTGAGTCTCATGCTGCCCTCACTGTCTCGTGACATGCTGGGCAAGGTGGGACATGCAAATTCATTTAAACAGCAAAGGGCTCCTCTAGTCAGCTCTGTTACCAAAGGCAGGAGGCTTTCCTTTGCAAAGAGGGGGAAATGGGGCCCCAATTCCATAGAGATAGAATTATATAAAGCAATTACCTGATTTAGGAAAGAAAGAGTGAAGCTTATTCCAAACTTGGTAGGAATTATGCACAATCCTCTCTTTTTCCAACAATTTTCCCTAGAGAAAAAGAAAGATTCTCCTAGAATCTCCTCTATCATGCTTATGTCAGGTTGAACATATCTTCGGTTAGCAACTTCGCAGAATCACAATAAGGCATCCTCAGAGCTGCACATACGGTCATCATGGTAGCTGCATTGTGCCCCAATTGTGCAGCCAGAATGAGAAACGTAGGAATGTGGTTTCTGGGTCCTTCTGTGCTGCTGGAGCAGAGCCCACCCCTGAGCATCTGACTTTAAAGTATCATCACTCTTCTTCCCCAAGCATAACTCAGACTGGATCAGAGTATCCTAGTGACCTTGAACTGAAATTGTCCCAGGGAGGACCTGTGGCTCACTGATGATAATGGTAACACCTCCTCTGTGCTTTACATTTGGTTTTCTGAACAACTCACTGGAGAAGACAAAAAACCAGCATAATCATCGCCACTTTGCAGATGATAAAACTGAGGCCCGAGGAGGTGGAGTGACTGCCAAGGCCACGTTTATAGATTAGTGTCAGAGGCAGGCGGACAACTGTGGTGTTCATAGTCCTGGGCTGATGTTTGCTAGAACGTGGTAGGCACAGGAGGCAGACAGGCATGGAAAGAGAACCACATGGTGCTGAGTGCAGGCTGTGAGCCCACCTGCCCCCAGGCTAAGATCACTTCATAATCTTACAGAGATGGCTGTGAACAAGTTGGCTAAGTCAGCAGCCTTGTAAGTTATTCATTAAATTATTAGCTTTGTATTCTGAGTTCAGCAAAAAAGCCTGCAGAATATGAAACCTGAGAGGGTGCCAGAGGTGCCTTCCCAAGGAGGAGTCGGACTCCTCCCCTCCCAGCACTTACTCGTTGAACTTATCAATCTCACTCTTCCGAGAGTGATACTGAGAGCTCTCAAGACATTCATCCCAGCACCTGGCCAAGGTGAAGCCCTCGAGCTTCTGGTTGAAATGTGTCCGGTCCCCTTCTTTGTACATGTTCTTCCTCCGTACCTTCGCAGGGAGAGAGACATTGAGGTTTCTTGTGGGCAACAGGTGAGGGGTGCAAAACCTAAAGTGAAGCATCTGGGCCCCTCTGGTCAGCACCTACCTATCCTCTGCCCTCAGGGAAGGTGCCCAAAATGCAAAGCCGGCGTCCCTCAAAGTAGGGTAACCCACTCTGACTGGTGCCACCCAATTCCCTGCTTACTTCCTCAGCAGGCAGCCCACAGGTCGCTGCAACTTCACTCATCCAATGCTCGGCAATGAGCATCCCCTGGGGCCCCCCGAAACCCCGGAAGGCGGTGTTGGAGGCCAGGTTGGTCTTGCACAGCCGCCCAGTGCCCCGGACGTTGGGGATATTGTAGCAGTTGTCCATATGGAATAGAGCTCGTTCCATTATCTGAAGCAGAAGAAAGCAAAATGGAGGGAACAGGTCACTGGTTTCATTGGATCCCTGCCTTTCCCAGCCCCAGTCTACCACTCCTCAGGCCTGGATGAGTTCTTCTCGGGCACATTGCAATATCCTCTTTACTGCTCTCCTGACCTTCTGTGCCTCCGCCCTCTAATCTGTGCCGCATACTAAGATATCAGGTCAACAACTTGCTTAAAACCTCCACTTATTATCTTCAGAGTAAAGTCTGCATCTTCCAGCATGGAATTCAAGACCTTTCTCCAATATATTTTTTTACCCTCTTTTCTGAGTGCACATTCCTTTCACCTGTCGTGCCCCTCCTCACCTTACCCACCTGCTCCTCTTCTCTGAGTACACGTTCCTTTCACCTGTTGTGCCCCTCCTCACCTTACCCACCTGCTCCTCTTCTCTGAGTACACGTTCCTTTCACCTGTTGTGCCCCTCCTCACCTTACCCACCTGCTCCTCTTCTCTGAGTACACGTTCCTTTCACCTGTCGTGCCCCTCCTCACCTTACCCACCTGCTCAAACCCCCATTCCTCTGTGGGGAAGCCAGTCTCAGGCCCTCTAGTTAGAATTGATCACTTGCCTCTTTTTAAAAAAATGTGACTTCATTAATTAATTTTAAAGTGGTTTCTATTCCCACTAAAGTTAGACTGAAAGTAGATGAAAGAGTTCAATACTTAAGTTGTGTTATGCAAAACAGGGCCCCCTCCACTTTCCTTCCTTCTACTCCCCAGAAACAATCACTTGCAATTCTCACAGCTTATGCTTTAACCACTATTTCATAAACATCCACATTTCCAAATAATGTGCTTATATTGCCACTTCCTGAATTTTTCAGTGTTAGACTTAAAAATTTTAAATTTCACTCCCACCTAACCCCCTTTCCCTGAATACACACCAGCTTCCTATCCCTGGTCCTTCTCGTATACTTGGATTTTGATCTGATCCATAGTCTCATTCTATTACTCTGTAAACTTTACTCACAGCTGAACCATGCAGTGATATTATGATTATTTGCCTGATAACATGTCCCCCTGGAGTTAATTGTCTTTATTTTTCCATTTGCTTAGATTTTTGTGCACTTATTAATAAGTTAACTTAAAAATGTATGCCCATCATTTGGGAAAATTGCTTGAATTACTTCTGATAGTTTCTGTCTTTTTTTCATTCTTTCTTCTTGAAAGTTCTATTACATGGATCTTCTCAACTCAACTGGTCCTCAAATTTCTTTGTATTTTCTCTCCTATTTTCCCACATTATTTTCTTATGCTTGGGGAGAGCTCCTTGAGTTTCTTTCAAACCTTCTGCTTCCACAGTTTTAACTCATAAGAGTTCATTTTAATTCTCTGACTCTTCCATTTTTATAGCATATTGTTCTTTCATTATGGTGTAATAACTCATCTCTCTGACGGAATAAATGGTGGCTTTTATTTGTTTCATTTTGGGTTTAGCTTACTTCTCCACGTATACTTTATCTTTCCCACAGGTTGTTTTTTGTGCCTAATTATTTCAGTCCTAATCATCCTGGACGATTTTTGTATGTCTCAATTAATTCCCTTTTTGCTTTCCCTTAGTGCTCTGTCAACTTGCACTTTTATTTCCTTTTGTCTGTTGTTATCTGTCTCCCCCACCACACTGTGAACTTCCTGAAGGCAGAAACAATGGCATGTGCTTCTCTAGGTTGCCACCCTAGGCACTCGATAAACGTTTGCTGGATTGGATTTACGACCTTTGGGGCCAAGCACTGTATGTTTCTCAACCTCATTTTTCCCACAACACCAAGAAGCCAATGTTATAACTGGTAAGAACACTAAAAGTATTTATTTTGTGAACAGTTTTTCATCAGATCTGAAGTGTGGTTTCCTAACTGAGCCAATTAGGGAGCCCCTAGTGGAGAGGGGGTGGGGTGGAGGCGAGTAGCAAGGAACTGCTTTTCCTGAAATGTTCGACTTCTTTTTACAACAAGAATCCATGCGTATGCAACTAGTATTGTTATAAAATGAAGATTTAAAAAGAATTTTAAAGTAGTATCACCAAGATAACTTAGTTAATTCTCAAAATTGACAAAAACATGTCTGTACAAGAGTCGGATGAGAATGTTCAAAGCAGCATTACCCATCCAGGCTAAAAACTGCATCCAGTGTCCATCATGTGGTGAGTGGAAAACAAAATATGGTTTATTCACACCAGGAAATACTATTCAGCAATAAAAGTGAATGAAGAAACAGTGCATGCTATAACATGGATGAACCTCAGGAACATTATTCTGAGAAGAGCCAGGAACAAAGGACTGCATAGTGTATGGTCGTAGTTATGTGAGAAGGAAAATGTATAAAGACTTAAAGTAGATTAGTGGCTATGGGCACAAGTGGTCATTTGGGGGTGATGAAAATGTTCAAAAACTGGATTGAGATAATGGTTGCATGACTTTAAATTTACTAATAAAACCATTAAATTATATCATTCAAATGGGTGAACTTCATGGTATGTAAACTATACTTCAATAAATTGTTTTTAAAAAGTAACTCAACTCATTATTTAAAATCCAAACATTACAGAAGTGTGCAATGTAGAAAATGTCTCCTTAACCCATCCAATCACTGTTTGGTGTCTCTTCTTTCAGACTATAATGTAATACGCACGTGCCCGCATACACAATGTCACCATACTATATATAAAGTTTTGTAACTAAGTTTCCTTGCTTGTCAAGAAATCTTGCACAAGAAAGATGAGTTTCTAACGAGAGAAGTAATATGATCATCTCTGTGTTTAGAAATTAACCAAGGATGGAGAACCCCAAGGCGGGCACCAATTGGGAAGCTATTGCAATAATAGCATTGCAAGAATAGAGGAGGCTTGTATCTGCCTGTGTGAACAGGCTGTGGGGCGTGCCCTGGACCTCCCAGTCAGCCCGGATGCCGCAGGCAGCCCTGCTTACACTCGGAGACAGATCCATGGAGTTCCCAGCATTGCTGAAGTGGTCCACCTCCAGGGCCACAACCCTTCCTGTCCTCGTGAAGCCAACCTGAAAAGAAGGAAGTGATTTGTCCACAGTCCCCTCTCTCTACCTCTACCACTCTCCTTCTTATGCTAGCCTGGAAGACACAGAAAGAGCAAGACATCACACCAGGAAAAAAGGCAAATATAAGACACCATCAGAAGAAGAAGAGAGGAACTAACATCTCCCGAGTGACAGACCCATGGCTCAACTCCAGGATACCTTCTTCCCACACTCCTCCTTTCCACCTACTCCTAGGCAGGCAGAGGGAAAAGGGAATGTTGGTCATGACAGGGCAGGGAAACTGGGAAAGAGACTGGAGTCTTCCCTCATAACTTGTGCCAGCAAACAATAAAAGGCACACTTTGTGAGAGCTTCAGTGTGCTCTGACATCCCTTACTTAGGTAATCATCGAGACAAACCCGTACTGGCCACTTCATAAGTGAGGAAACTGGGACCGCAAATGACCAAGTTACTTTCTTGGATCCCACATGAATATGGAAATAAGAGAAATATAATGTTTCGGGTGGTCAGTCATGAAACAGTCAGAAGAGATCAAAGTGGGGAATGTTCAAAGCCAGCTTGTGGAGAGAAAGGGCTCCCAGGTTTATAGAGCTAGACTGAACCTGTGAGGTAGTACTGGTGTGTAAGGGAACGGGATGCACGGTCTGAACAGGAACTGGTCTCCCATAGGAGCCCAGATAAGTGCCTGTCTTACAGAGAAATTGGGCAGTGCCCAGCCACATGTGGCCTGGCAGAGCAGGTGCCCACCCTAACAACTTGTGCCCTTCCAGACCCTGGGAAGTTTTACTCCTCATTGTGAATTACTAAGCAGTCATTCTGATGTTCACATCAAGTTGTAAACACATTAACATCAGGCCATCCTGCAGGAAGGATTTACCCCAGGTCTGCTGACAAATCATGTTTCTGAACCTGAGTGAACAAACACCAGATTTGGAACATAGCAAATTCACAAAAGTTGTGAACACCAACTTGTGACATTGCTTGGGAGGTGGCCTGCCAGCATCACCCTTCTAAGTTGCTGTTGGCTAATTTGAATATCTCTTGTTGCTATTTCCTCTTTGAACTTCTTTCTACAGATAGTCATTAAAAAATAAAAGTCAGAGTATATCCTAATGAGATGGCACTGCCCGCCCTGGAGCCCCCAACATCTGAAACCTTGTATCTGGCCAAAAAGGGATGTCTGCCGCCAGTTATCACCATGTCCTCGTCACGATCCAGCATGCAGCGCACTGGACGGCCAGTCCTGCGGGAGACATCAGAGGGTAAAGAAAACTGGGGTCTCTGCAACAGCCCAGCCCGTGTATCTCAGAGATGAAAACAGTAGGGAAGTCTTTTCCTACTTGGCACACTCAGCAGACCTGGCCTGGGGTGCTTTGCTGTCTAGGCACTGGGCTGGAAAAGCTGAGGAATATAGGATGTGAGCTTTGTGCTTCCCCTCGGGGCCCTCACAACTAGGTTGGGGAGATAAGATATGGACACAAAGAACCAGGTGATGCCCAAAAGTTCTAACAACACAAGGCTGTGAAAATGCAAAGCAAAGAGAAGGATTTTCTCACTTTCCAAAGGGAGAAATCCAGAAAGCCTCTCTGTAGAGGCAGCCTTATTCTTCTTTCCAGAACCCACTAGACAGACTCACTTGTATGCAGCCAGGGCCACTGCAGTAGACAGTATGGTGCTCCGAGTCTCCTTCCCTCCAAAGCCTCCTCCCATTCTCTTTACTCGGACTGTAATCCGATTATCTGGAATTCCCAACATACTTGCAACAAAACTCTGCGGGCAAAAGAAAAAACACTTGCTCTGAATGTATCATATAGACTTACTTCAGACTTGACCCAGAGCCAGCCTGATATGCACAGGCCTAATTACTGCTGTGAATTCTGAAATTCTTACATTCAAGAATCCCCCTCCCCTCCCAGTGCTGACACTCAAGTAGTGGTGCTGGGGTCCAACATGCATCGGTCCCTGCAGACTGAATTCAGACACTTGTTTTTTAACCAGAGGGGCAAGCAGCTAGTCACAGCATACTTTCAGAGCAAACTCATTCCATTAGGCCATGAACTGGTGGGTCATGAAGGTAGAACCAGGTGCCAACATTTCTGGCATCCACTGTCACATTATAGGCAGTAGAGAAATGAGGAATATTTGAACTGCTGTAGATAACTTAGTGGTCCCTCTGGCTATCACTTACCCAACCCTGTCATTCTACAGATAAGAACACCGAGGCCAGATATGAGGTGACCAAGGCAACACAGCACTGGGATCATAATAGCTAACACTTACTAGCCTCTGTCCAAGTATTAAAACCCATCTTATCATTACAACAACACTACCAGGCCCCATTTTATACAAGAGGAAGATTACATAATGAGCTCAGTGATACCAGCTTGTTGGTGAAAGGGTCTGGTCCAGGACCAGAACCCTCCAATTCCCTTCTGAAACCGCCCAGGTCTCCCTCTTCCCATTTCCCACAATGCCAGGAGCTCCCCGGTGCCCTCCCCAGGCCCCTGAGCTGACCCACAAGACACCTACCTGGGTCTTCATGGTGTTCTGTGTAGATGCAAAGAGCTCCATCTCCCCTGCCTCACCTTTTGGGACAGCGATGGTGCAGTGAGTCTCCAGGTAGAAGTGGTCTTGGCCACCAATGTACAACTCACCTAGGGAAGCAACAAGACCCCACACAGTGAGCCTACTGCTGCAGAGGGGACAAGTTTGCTTAAGGAGAACGTGTACTTGCCAAGTACCCAAAGAAAGAACCAACTACTCATAGGTAATCCTCATGTTCCCCAACTGATGTGAAAAAGGGCCTTTATCTTAGCAATCTGGGAGCTGAACCCCAGCACCCCAACAAAGAAACCAGAACAACAATGAAATGCATCAGACATGAAGTCTCTTCTTACTACAGCCAGTTGAAATCAAAGATTTTGAAACTATTACTGTAAAACTTTGGAAACATGAAGAAAGAATCAACAGATGTGATTGAAAAGCTAAAAATACCTTCCAGAACTGAAGCTATCAGACCAGCTAGTGAGTTAACTTATTAGTGATAACAATGTATAATAGACAATGTAGAAAACAATTCCAAAAGGGGTCTGATCAGCAGCTTTGCCCTGGGGTGAGAGCTATGAGCCTGATTTCACAGTGCGGAGGGTGAGGGAGAGGGGCAGGGGAGGGGGCAGTACTAGCTGAAGATTGGTGAGGACTGCCTTCAGGTGGACAGGGAGGGCCAAGGGTCCATGTGGTTAAAGACCTGGCAGATCAAGGCTGCCCAAGGATCTGTGGCCTTTATCTTCCCTAGTCAGTCTTCCAAATCTGAAACACTATCATCTCTCTAGAATCATTTATGTATATCCAGCCTAGAATTGGGATAATAATCATTTATGTATCTCCAGCCTAGAAGTGGAGATAATGTGAAGTTCTTTCCCAGCCAGCTGTCTACTATTTTATCACAAACATCAGAGGAACTCTTTTGTTCAGAAATGACAGGAAATCACTTCCTCGCCCCAGGACTCCAGGTACAGCTCTTGAATTTCATTCATAAACCAGAGACGGCCCATCCCCACTGTGGCATGATATAGCCGCACCTGAAACAATATTGTCTGCTTCCGAAAACCCCTTCTTGAGGTCTCCTTTCTCGATCTTCAGCTCGGGTCCATAAAAAGAGCTGTTTTTTATAGCATCCTGAGGATCAAAAAGAAGTTTCAGTGACTTGACTTTCAGAGGGAGGAAGGTGGTTTTCCATTGGGGGAAGAAAAGTTTTCAGAATTTTTGCCTCTCTCTTTTCACACTGGCATCTCTACAAGCTTCTTATACAGACCTAAATAAGTTCATGTATAGCCCAGAAAGTCATATTCCCCCATTTCCTTAGATAGAGGTGGACAATCTTAGACCTTAAGGAAAAGCAAAGACTCCCTCAAGGACTGAAATGGAGCTGAAATTGGGCAGGAGAGACTCAGTGTGGCCATTAGTGGACTGAGTCTAGGAACACGATGGGGAAGGTTTCACAGGACCACATAATCCCAAAGCTGGAAGAGATATAAAACCTATCTAGTCAAATCCCACCCACTGCTCAAATCTCCTCTAGAGGATCCTAAACAGAATGCTTTCAGAGATGTGGAGCTTACCCCTCTCCACGGGCAGCCCATCCTCAGTTACCTCAATGGTGATGATTGCTGGAAGGTCTTCATAAGTGATTTTCACTCCTTGAGCTGCTCTCTGTGCGTGTTCTGGGGTATCAGTGACCACAGCACCAATGATGTGCCCAACACAAGTCACCTAAGAGGAGAGCCAGACTATTGAAGAATATCACAAAGCCCCTCATAAAGCCAATTATTTTGAATTGTTCAGAAGGACAAAGAAAGTTTCATGCCTCCACAATTTCCTATTAAGACACATCTTAGGAATGTTCTGGGGCCTTTTTATTTCCCTATTCTATTATTTGGGTTGTGTGCTTCTTCATAAGAGTTTAGAATCTGTAGAAGTAGAATGGAACTTGGAGATGACTAGTATCAGGAGGGCAAACTCACTTCATTTCAAGGGCCAATTCTGATGATTTAGTACTGACAGCCTGTTGAGAAGTTGCCCTGGATAGAATGCTGTGATTGATTAGTGATGTCTGCCATGAACAGCAGAATGGGAGGTATGGCAGCATGACCTGTATCTGTTTACTTGGATCTATTCCAATCCCCTTGTTCTTCATACAAACAGATGGAGATCCAGCAAGATCACAATTGGCTTGTTACCAGACCATGATTACATGTTAGGCCCTCACTCCCAGTTTTATTTTCTTTCCACCATCCTACTCTCTTTCATTTTCTGCTCCCCATATTTATATCAATAGCTCCTCAAATGTGGCAATCATATCTTATATTCATCTAGATGCCCAGAAGCTAGTTTCCAAATGCTAGTTCTTAGACTACATGACCCATAAACTAGCTTTTTGTTAGATTTATACAATAATGATTATTGTTTTCTTTTCATTTAAAAGTTCAGTTCCAGACTTTTGTTCAAGATGGAGGCATAGGTAAATATGCTTTGCCTCCTTGCACAACCACAGAAAGAATTACAACTAGACCTCAAAACAAGTAACACCCAGAACCATCAGAAAATTTAGCTGTATAGAAGTCTGATAACCAAGGATTTAAAGAAGCCACATTCATCCAGACAGGTAGGAAGGGCAGAGACATGGAGATGGGTGGAGAGGCACAGAGATGCAATGTGGCACAGAGAGGTGGCAAAACAGGCAGCCCCACATTCACATGTGGTGAACAAAAACTGAGAGGGATACCTCGAGAGCAAGTGATCCCAGCCCCAGGCTAGATTGCACATCCCAAGTTTCCAGTGCCAGGAAGATAAATCCCCATAGTGCTGACTGTAAAAACCAGTGGGAGTTGGGGCAGTAGAAGAAACTTCTGGATTTTTAGGAGACTTGGCAAAAAAGGGCCCACACAGACTTAAAACATCTACAGATGCACCCCCTCTGGGATTCAACACCAGGGCCACAGCTGGAAGGGTGCCAATTGCATAGGGTGAGTATTGGGGGAAACTCCAGAAGCCAGGCAGCAATACTGAGTCCTCTCCGAGCCCTCCTCCCACACAGAGCCACAAACTGGTTAAGTGGGTTGCCCCACCCTGGTGATTACCTCAGCCTCTGCCCCACACAATTTACAGGTACCTTTTCTACAACAGGTCACATTACTAAGACAGGAAGTCAAAGCAGTTCTACTTAATACACAGAAACAAATACAAAGAGGCTGCCAAATTGAGGAGACAAGAAATATGGCCCAAATGAAGGAACAGAACAAAACCCCAGAAAAAGAACTAAACAAAATGGAGATAACCAACCTATCAGATGCAGACTTCAAAACCCTGGGGATCAGGAAAACAACTCACTGGTACGGACACAAAATAAAAAAGACCAAGGAAGAAATGAAGGTTACACTAAGTGAAATAAAGAAAAATCGACAGGGAATCAACAGTGGAGAGGAGGAAGCTAGGGTTCAAGTCAATGATTTGGAACATAAGGAAGAAATGAGCATTCCAAAATAGCAAGAAGAAAAAAGAGTTCAAAAAAGTGGGGATAGTATAAGGTGCCTCTAGGACATCTCCAAATGTACCAACATCCAAATCATAGGGAAGCCAAAAGTAGAAGAGGAAGAGCAAGAAATTGAAAACTTATTTGAAAAAATAATGTAAGAAGACTTCCCTAATTTGGCAAAGGAAATAGACGTACAAGTCAAGGAAGCATGGAGAGTCCCAAACAAGTTGGAACCAAAGAGGACTACACCAAGACACATCAAAGGTTAAAGATAAAGAGATAATCTTAAAAACAGCAAGAGAAAGGCATAGAGTTACCTACAGGGGAGTTTCCATAAGACTGTCAGCTGATTTCTCAAAAGAAACTTTGCAGGCTAGAAGGGACTGGCAAGAAGTATTTAAAGTGATGAAAAGCAAGGACCTACACCCTAGATTACTCTATCCAGCAAAGCTATCATTTACAATTGAAGGGCAGATAAAGTGCTTCCCAGACAAGGTAAACCTAAAGGGATTCATCATTACCAAGCTATTATTACATGAAATGTTAAAGGGACTTATTTAAGAAAAAGAAGAAGATCAAAACTACGAACATTAAAAAGGCAACAAATTCACAACTATCAACAACTGAATCTAAAAAAAACACACTAAGCAAACAACCAGAACAGGAACAGAATCATAGCTATGGAGAAATCTTTTGGAGGGTTTCACAGCTGGGAGGGGGGAGGGGTAGAATGGAGGAACATGTGCAGGGATTAAGATGCAAAATTGGTAGATACAAAATAGACAGGAGGATGTTAATAATATAGGAAATGGAGAAGCCAAAGAACTTATATTCACGACCCACAGACATGAATCAAGGTGGAGGATTGCTGGAGGGAATGGGGGTACTGCATGGAGGAGTGCAAAGGGGGAAAAATTGGAACCACTGTAAGAGCATAATCAATAAAATATATTTTTAAAAAATTAAAGTTCAGTTTCTATAAAAGCTTAATAAATCTCCTTCAGAGATCATTTTCTCCAACATACATCAAAAAATAAAGAACAAAAAAAAATGGTTCAGCTCATCACTTTGGAATATGAGGTTTCTGACATGAGAACCAATACTTAGTATGCCTGTCTCTGATAATTATTGCTTGAGGGCCCTGTTACATTATTGACTTAACTGGCTAGTGCAATGGTTGTTGAACCTGAGCGATTCTCACTAACCATAATGCTAGCGATGCTCCGGGGGGCTCTTGAAACTTGTAAAGCAATTTGTTTGTCTATCACATGCTCTCCTTTTGGAGTCCTGGTGTCTCGGGTCTATGGTTTTGCATTTGCTTCTTCACTTTCACAGCAATAATGAGATGAACTTGCCCTTCAGCAATTCTGACCCACTTCTAATTTGCCACATTTGATCTGTACTGGAATCATAAAGTGACTGTCTGGGAACCACTCCGTCAGTGTGTGGATTTGTAGTAGCAGCTGTCTTGAATGTTTGGAAATTTGTTTTTTTCGGCAGAACTCCACATGTAGTTGAAATCAATAGATGGGTTTTCAAATAAGTGAATTAGCAATACCCACATAGTGGTGGTATTGTGATTTCTATATGGTCAGTTTATTTAATATATTTTTATTCTCTTTTAGTAATGGAACTTAATCTTGTACCCTAAAGAACCTGATTGTTAGCTCAAATAAAATCACCAGTCTTTTTTTTTAGTGCCATTTTGGCACAGAGTCATCCTACTATGTACAGACAACAGCCATTAATTAAATTAAAAAGTAAGCATTAAGTTAAAATTAGAAGTGCTACCAAGCATATTCTATTCCAACCCTTTACTGACTGTCCTGAATACCAGCCAGTCAGATGATGGCAACAACATGCACAAATGTATAATCTTTTTGATATGAGGGATTTGGAGAAATGTATACAAAATAAAACTTCAATACTCATTCCACTAACTTTATATTTTAAAAAATCCAAGACATACCTTATCCTTCGCAAAGATGGTTTCATCATTAAAAATTCCAGTTTGGTTACTCCCAGGAACATCATCAGCAGAGAGAAAGCAAACAAACCCTGGCACCTTCTCAGCTTCGGAAATATCTATGGACCTGCAAGAATGAGCAGTGAGAGAGGCCAGGCAGGAAAACTAGGGGGAAGACTTGTCACCTAACTGGATGACCCTGTCCTCATTTTGACAGTTTTTCCTCCACCCCAATTTCTCCCTTCTCTACATTCTATTCTATTCTATTCTATTCTATTCTATTCTATTCTATTCTATTCTATTCTATTCTATTCAAGTGTTGATTAAATGCTTACCATGTGAAGGCCACTGTTCAGAGTCCTGCTGGGGAGATAAGATGAATAGGACAGGCCTGCCCTTGTGGACCTAATACTAACCAAATCATAATCAACAGCAGTCTAAACACTGGCTAAAACCCACCTCACAGCTAATACCTGTCCAGAATCAGCACATTAGGGCCCTTGCTGTACCACTCATCCAAAGCACCTGAACGTCGTCACACAGACAGATTTCTCTCACCACATTCACAGAGCCATCCCAGAATGGAAGGGCACCCCGGCTATAATTAGACAATTCAGACTTCAAACGGAGAAGGCCTGGAGAATTCATCAATTACAACAGTCAGAACTAAGTCCTGCTCACTCTGGCCCAGGCCCACATGAGGAAACAGAGCAGAGGCACCTAAAGAAACTTATGGGAACCACTCTCAAGTACCAACCAACTTTCAAACATATAGTCCTCACCAGAGCCCCAGAAAGTCATTGTCATTACCCCCACTTTCCATTTGGGGAAACTCAAGCTCAAGAAAGTTAAAGAGCTTGTCCAACACCATCCAGCCAAAGAGCAGCACGGTTGGGATTCAGACTGAGGTTGTTACAAAGAGTGCCCAAGTCAGGTCCACCTCTGTTCTCTGTCACTCCCCCTTCCAGGTGCATGTGCAAGGGACGCCCTGATCACTGATGAGTTATCACACAGTCCCCTCCCCAGCCCCATCCTCGCACCTCCATTCAGACTTTGCTAGGGAGGAGCAAAACTGTTTGCATGTAGGCTCTGTGGGTCATGGCAGTGTCAATACGGGCCCAAGACAAGGTCAAAGGCAAGTAAATTTACCCCATAGCTGGCAACCATGTTATCATAAGCAAGTATTTCTTCAGGGCCCTGGAAGAATTTCACCATTCCTGGAGCCTTTCTCCGGGCTAGGAGTATCAGCAGAGGAAAGACCAATGACAAGGAGACCCAACCCCAAATCCATGCAGTGCCAGGGCCCAAGAAGGGTCATTCCCAGCCATTATACGGAGCAGGATATGTGTCTCGTGCCCACCGGGCAGGAAATAAAGTCCACAGTCTCTGGCCTGAACATCCAGAGGCAGCACAGCCCAACTGCTGACGCTGCCTGGCTTCAAACTCCGGCTGTGCCACTTACCAACTGTGGGACCTGGGGCAAGTAACTTAGCCTGCCTGTACCTCAGTTTCCTCTTCTGGAACATAGAGATAATAATAGGACTACTGCGAGGAATAAGTGAACCAATATATGTGAAATGCTTTAAACCAGAATGTGGCAAATATTAAGTTTCATATGAATGTTAGGTGTTACTACTACTACTATAGAGGGGGCATTCTTGCCATTAAGACTCTCAAACTTCCATAAGCAGGTACAAGTGGCTATTCTCTGCTGGGTCCTTTGTGGACACTATCCCTAGCAAAAACGATCACTACCCTCACAAGAAAATCCTGTTGCACATAGGGAAACTTAGAGCTTAAGCACGCAGGCCAAGGTCACAGTTGCTAAGCTCTGGAGCTAGGGATTCAATCCCAGGTTCTCCCCTTTTGTGCTAACTCAAACCATTCTGAAACTTTGCATTGAAGTTTAGCTCAGTCTCCCAAGTGCAGATCTAACCTGGTCTTGTTAAGGGCCTTTCAGCAGCCCTCCACTGCTTTCTGGGTCCAGAATAACCTCCCTATCTAGCACTCCAAGGCTTTGCTGATCCAGCCCCTGCTCACAAGTCATCCCCACACCCTCCCAAGCATCCCTGAGCTCCTAACCTCTCCTGCTCCTCTCTAGATTGTAGTTTTAAGATGAGCCCTATTTTCCCCTGTAGACCAGAAGGGGTGCATCTTCAGTGCCTGGTAGGGTGGTCCCAACACCCTCCGAGTGTATTTACTACACTCACTTGATCTTGGCATGGGCCCGGGTGCTGGTGACCAGCCGGAGGGACAGCTCATTCTCATAGCGAGGGATGTCATCACAGTACACAGCCTCCCCAGAGGCCTGCATGGCCGCAGCCAGGTGGGGCAGGGGCCGGCCCACCATGTCCTCCTCAGACTGACAGTTGGGCACCTCCTGGAAGAACATGGTCACCAGTGAGGCTGAGCTGTGGAGGACACTGTTCTCCTACAGGCCCAGGGAAACGACGCAGAGTTGCAGGCCAGGTGGCAAAGCAAACCGTAGACGTGAGAATGGAGGGAGCAGGAAGGGAACAGCTGCAGGAGACAGAAAGGCACAAAAGAAGTAAATGGAAAGGTGGCCATAGGATCACCACATACAAGAACAGAAAAGCCCAAAAGAGAACTGCTCAAGAGAACTCCTAACTTTGCACATTAGTCCCACAGAAGAGCCAGAACAAACAAAATAGAAATAAAATTTTTTTTCTGTAAGGAGCAGCTGAAGACAAGAGTGATCCCAAGAGAGAAATTTAGGTGAGTAAGGGGGCAAACAGCTTCACTGACATTCGTGTAATTCCCATGTTCTTCCCTGGGTACTTATGCATGACAGCAAGGAGCTTTAAGCAACCTACAAACAATTCGAGTAAGTCATTTGCCAATGATCAGCGTCATCTGCTGTGGTCGGCAAGGGCTCCTGATGTTAGCCATACACCGCCTATACTTACCTGGAAGAGCTGGACGTTGGCCGGAGGGTCCTTCTGAAAGAGTAAGGTGGCACTAGCAAAGGTGGGGTCCAGTTTACCACACTTCTGTGGAGGCAAGAGAACAAAGGTGATCTTAACTATTTTTATCATTGACTCTGACCGTGGTTGTCCCCGACCGGTAAAAGTAAACTGTTCCCCTCATCCCATTTCACACTCCTTCCAGTACTATCTGGATCTACCTCAGCATCTGAGGGTGGGCTGTGAGCAGTCAGTGTTTAATTCCAGCCTTGGCCTCTCGGCCGCTACCCCTGCCCTCTGCATGGCAAGGGTTTGTGCTTCCTCCTGCACGTGGAGTGGCTTCCCTCCTTCCCGCATTTGTGTGTGTCGCCTTCTCAGGTGGGCTGTCCTTCCCCTTCAGCCTTCCTGGAAAAGTCCTCCTTTTCCTCCTCAATTCCGTGGGAAATATAGTTAATGATATAGGAAATGCTCACAGCATAATCTCAAAGGAATCAAGAGGGAAATAGAATTCTATATGCAGCATGATCCCAAATTTATTTAGAAAACTATATATCCAGATCAAAGGACAGTAACATGATAGATGGATGGAAGGAAGGACAAACAGAAAGAGAGAGATGTAGCAAACAGAATGAGACAGGTGGACAGAGAAATGTAGGAAAACGGTCAGAGGAATAAACAAAAATATTAGCAGCACTTTTCTCTGAGATCTGAGAATCATCTTTTCTTTATATAATCCTGTATTTTTTTAAGTTTTCTACAAGTTCTTATTACTTTATATTCAGAAAAAAATAAGTATCATAAATGTTTTTAAAAGAGGAATTTTGCTCTGCTGTCCCATACCTGTGAAGCCTTCCCTCCTTTGCTCCCCAGGCTCCGCCCCCACAGTCGCCACACTAGACGGGCCTTCATTGACCATGGTCTCTCCTACTCTAGGCTGCCCCCTAGTGCGCAGTGCAAACTTACTGCAAAATAAATGCTTGTTGGTGAACTGATCCGGGAGCTGGGCCCCACCAGCCAGCACCCTTTCCTAAGTGCACATCCTTGCAGTGGCTATAGAAGACCCACCTTACATCCTCATTCCACTGTACATTCACATTCTAACTACAAACCACGGTTGGAGCAGCTGTACTGTCGAAGGATCATCGGGCCTCCTTTTGCAGATTTGACAACTGAGACTTAGAAAGAGTGGTGACCTGGTCAAGTTGTCACATGAGATAATGACACAGCCAGGACAAGAATCCATGTCCCTGGCTCCCAGCCTCTCAGACACCCCATTGGCTTCCAACTTTGTGTGACTCCCTGGGCTGTGACCCTGGTCCTTGCTCCTCTGCCCTTTGACGTCCAGGGGAAAGAAGCAAGTTTACCACCTGGTCCGCAGCTCTGCTGCACCGAGCAGCTTCCCAAATCCCCAAACAAAAGCGCCGCAGAGAGTCCGTGCCCTGCCCAGGCCCCCACACTCACATCTTCCGGGTCCTCTTTGCCTAGCTTCTGAAGCACCGTCAGGTAGAACTTGAAGAAGAAGCTGAGGGTGAGTGTGCGCCGGAAATCCACCATGCCACCAGGGGCATCGGGGGACAGCTGCAGCTCCTCTGCCAGGCCTGCACATACCTCTTGCAGCAGCTTCTCATTCCAGGAACTGCCAGAGAGCACATGTGGGACAGCGCTCCTTCCCAGCCCTCAGAAGGTTTTGTGTGGACACAGGGCCTCAGAGTCATAGGAATCTGGGCTCAAAATTTGCTTCAGAGACTCAACAGTTATGTGACTTTAGGCAAGTTACTTAACCCCTTTGAGCCTCAGTTCCCTCATCTTCAAAAACATACAATTTTAAAAGTCCACAAAAGTAATAGTTACATCTACTGAGTCCTTCCAATGTCCTAAGTGCTTTATATGAAACATCATTTTTAGTAGGAAAAAAACGCATACTCATTTTACCAGTGAGAAAACCGAGGCATGGTTGACTTACTAGATTACCCATCTGATAAGTGCTGGACCCAAGATTTGGAACCAAGGAGTCAAACTCCCATGCCAAGCTTCATCTCCCCATGTAGTTATGGCAAGGATTGCATAGGGTAGTGCGGTGAAGTGCTCAGTACAATTGCTGCCATATAGTAACCATAGTAACAGCAGCAGCAGTGGTAGGAGCAGTAGGAGCAATAGCAACAGTAGCAGTGCCTGCAACCATACTGGCAGTAGCAATGCTAGCACTGACAGGTGCAGTACTAGTAGTAGTACTAGAGGAAGCAATAGTAATAGTAGTAGTGGAAAGAGAAGTAATATAGTGGTCGTTGAAGAAGCAGTAACAGTAACAATCATAGCGGAAGCACCAGTAATACTACCAGTAGTGGCAGAAGCAGTAGCAGCAACAGCAGTGACACTGCCACTAGGAATAACAGTAGTAGTAGAAGCCGCAGCAGCAGTAGCAATAGTAATAATGGTTGTGGCTGTATAATAATAGCAAGAGCAGGAGCAATAGTAGCAGCTGGAGTAGCCATGGTAACAGCATAGCAGCAGCAACACTGTTAGGAGCGATGCTACTAGCAGTAGCAGCAATTGCATAGAAGCAGTAACCATGGTGATAGCAGTAGCCATGGTAGTAGCAGCAGCAATAACAATGCTATGAGTAGTCACAGCAGCAGCAGCAGCAGCAGTGTGATATAGAGGCAGCAGTTTATTTTGCTACTAGCTCTTACTTCGACAGCTGCTTCCGAGTGGTCTTTAAGGCTGAAACGGTTCTGTCGGCCATTCCACCGTAGCAAAGGACCAGCTCCTTCACCTGTGTGGTCCCTGGATGGAATAGGACTCTCATGCCACAGGTCACCTTGGCTATGTCATCTTCCCTCCGGGAGGCCTGCTTAAATGCCGAGAAAAACTCGCCCTGGAAAAGAACAGCACCTGTTTCTTAGCCTGTTTTGCAAGGACTACAAATGGCAGGCCTGAAACACAGGGCCGTGAGGTGAGGTGAGGTGAGGTGAGGTGAGGTGAGGTGAGGTGAGGTGAGGTGAGGTGAGGTGAGGTGAGGAGACAGTGCCATTACAAATCAGTAAGGAGCTAGCAAAAGGCACCCAAGATCGAGGCATAACTGATGACCACATTTTCAGGAGAAGTCCCACATAACATTCCCAGAATCTGGGAGGGTCAGGGCTCCTATTAGTCAGGAAACTAAGAGTCAGAGACAAAGAGCAACAGAGCACTCTCCCCGCAACAGCTGGGAGGGGAAGGGTGTTTTCACCCAGTCTCCTCAGAGACCCCCTGAGGCCGCTTGGCTTCCCCACCCTGGGGCCCAGTATCAGGGCGCACTGGCCCATCCAGGGGACTGTGCCAAAACCTTTGCTGGCCAGAAGGCCAAACACACCAAAATGGCAAAGTGTGTTGGAAACCACCTTCAGCTCGCAGCCTCCGCGGATGCTAACTTGTCTGTCCCACCAGTCCAGCGGCTGTGGTTGGACCTCGTGCGTCCCGACAGAAAGAACCGCACTATGAGACACTCACTGCCTCGGGGCTCTGATCATATGTCCCCCACCCCTTCATGGAAGCCGGGCTCTGTCTTTGGAAATAGAAAGAAAATGTGATCACTTTCCAGGTGAGAATCATCTGAGGTCAAGCCCTTTCTGTGTCAGGTTCCGCTTGAGATTTGAACTCACCCTGGCACCACAAATTCTGACTCATGTAAAAGATCGAAAGTTTAAGGAGATGTTTATTAGAGGAAGCACGAGACACACAGCCTGAGGTCCAACATGACCACAGACTTCTGTGTGAAGAAGCCACAGAAACCCCTCCTGATGATCAAGGTAGTTCTGATTCCTGGGGTCAGACGTGGGCCTGGGGCAATGAGCACAGAGCTTGAACTTGGCTCTGGCACAGAGGTTGGGGCCACTCACACTGCCCAGGATGGTGCCAGCCCACGGCAACGCGTCACTGCAGCTATGAAATGCCAGTGCCGGGTTGTCAACTGTCCTTTCTTGAGAAACTCTTCCTGCTTCTGGGCATCCAAGTCTCCTTTCTTTTATGAAATATTTTGTGTGTATGTCCCTTGCCTGGCAAAATGGAAACTGGGCAGTACTACGCTTGTTTTTACCTCCTTTCCCAACCTCATAATTTAATTTTTTTTTTTTTTACTGATCTGTGAAATACAAAACTCTGGAATCACTGCTCAAATGGTCTATATGAGGAAAGCTAGAAACCACCTCAGGGATATAATTGCTCTAATTGAATTAGCATTCTCATTAAGGAGGTTAACATTAGCAAGGGCAAAGCACGCCTGTAACACTCGTTTGAGCACTGGCTGTGGTAAACCCTTAACACGCTCCTTCACAGATGGCTCGCCAGCCTCTCACAGATCCTTTCTGAAAGGCCCCCATGGGACGAGTGGCTGCTGAGAAGGGCAAGAACCACAACAGGCGAAGCTGCCACAGGCACTGCAGCCAGAGGCTCCCAGACCCGCCTGAAAAAGTTGAGAAACCTGCTCGTGAAGCAGAGCTCTTCACTCACACCAACCCAGAACAAGGTCAGTGAGTGAACACCTTATCAAGCCCAAGGGCAGCATGTGAGGATCTGATGTCCAGGCGACTTCTCTCCTTAACACACAAACCCCATACTTCTGGTAACATCGAGTCTCCTCTGACCTGGGCAGGAATACTTGACCGCTGTATGTGTTCTTGAACCTGTGTTGCTGGCTGCTAGCTGGAGATCTCCCCTGGCTCCCAGGCATCTGACGGAAACCTTATGAATCATTTTTCAGTCCTCACAATAAATTGCCCGGGAGGTAACCTTGTGCCCATTTTACAGATGAGAAAAACAGGGCTCAGGAAGGTGAAACAACTGGCCCGGGATCACACCTTTAGCTTCTGTCCATGCCCTTTGCTCTCTACGCTAAAACTTCTCATCGTGCAGAGAAGAACATGGTTAGTCAAAGGCAAAGTTCAGAGATAAGAAGACTGATGTTAAAGTTCAGAGATGACAAGGTTGGTCCCAAGGCCGACTCCAGTCTCCTTGTCTGGAGCCTGGCAGTTGTGAAAGTGATTTGGGCACCGCATCTCACCTCCCTGCTGTAGGGGATCTCGATGGAAAGCAGAATCTCCTCCGGAGCTAGCAGGGTCTTTCTGTAAGCAGGGAAGAAAGTGTGGTCCATCGGAATGGTTCTCCTGGTGCCTGTGCAGGGGCAAGATGAAGAGGAACCAGTGTGAGAGAGCACAGGACCACCCACCAGTGGGCTTCTCCATTCTGGTCCCTGCTGCCCACAGTCAGAGGGAGCAGATAGCACAATTGGGGTCAAGGTCTTCCATCTGAAATCCTTAAGCAATGGTGAGCTGGTGAATGCCTAACAACAGGCTCTGTCAGGGGGGAGGAGCCCTGATTGCCTCATTTCTGTGGTACAAATACTCCCACCATAGCCAATTTCAAGCTACCAGGGTGACACTGCTGAATGTGACATTGAAAAGAGGGTAACAGAGATGCCTCAGTGGGCCTGCTATCCTCTGAAAGGCCGATTTACAAGGCAGGCTTACAAGGCTGGCCATTGTCTGTCCTCTGGGAACTTGGATCTTGGAGAGTTCCTACCATTCCTTGGTAGGAACGGCTCATTGTGCCTGAACTGTTTATTAAAAAATCACATGGTTTAAGCGGAGCACCTGCTTCCCTTCAGGGTGTCTGGACTTTGGTGTGTGCCAGGCAGAGCTAGGTGACCAGCCCTCATTAAAGCTCTAGGTGCTGAATCTCTCACAGGCCCCTCTGGTAGACTGCACTTTTTATGTGTTGTGGAGTCAGCCTGCTGCTGGGAGAGTTAAGTGCATCCTGCGTGACCCCATCAGGAGAAGGCTCTGGAAGCTTGTGCCTGGTTTCCTCCAGGCTGTGCCCCATGTGCCATTTCCCCCTGCTGATTTTGTTTAGTGTCCGCCTTCTGCAGCAAGTCGCAGCCCTGAGCACGACTGTATGCTGAGCCTGCGGTTCCTCTGGAAAGTCATCCAGCTGGGGGGAGGTGCTGGGGAACCTCTGACAAGGGAAGATGCACAGAGGCCCACCATTAGATAGCATTTCTGCTGTGGATACAGTAGGCAGAAGTAACCTCAACAGCCCAGGCGATAGTAAAATGAAGTAAAATAATTAGGAAGTAGTAAATTTTGAGTATTTATTACCTTTGTTATTAATGCCATTTATCTCGTAAGTTTACATAACTGATTTCATAATAATGGCCATGTTTAACAAACCCTGGAATCCCAGCAATCAGCTATGCTGAGCTGGTGCATTCTGGCTGCAGCACGCCGCTAGGTAAGGCATCTGGTGACAGAGCCTGTTGTGACTTCCTAATAAAGAAATGGCCCAGCTCTCCTGGCCCCCATCATAGGCTATCCCTTATAGCTTCCAGGAATCCAAACTGTAGGACAGCTGGGTCATTGAACTTTGGACTCTATTTCTCCAAAAAGTAACCTCTCTTGTGAGATGTTCTCCCCCAGGACCCTCTGCATGAGGCCACTCACCTGTGGACACGATGGTCAGCTTTGCCCCGCAGGCCATGAACACTGGGTTGAGGTCAGAGATGGGGCTGGCGGTGATGATGTTCCCTCCAATGGACTAGGACAAGCAGAGGGTATGTGTGAGAGCCCACCCAGGAACCTCTTGTTTCCCCAGCTGGCTCCTGAACACGGGACAGGAGGGTGACACCTGCTGAAGGGACACCTGACCTCGAGTCCCTGTAGACACAAGACTGGCACAGCGAGAACCCCAGCACTCAGAACAATGGGCAAAACTTGAGATCCACACACTTGGGGTTGGGGTGCAGGTCCAAAATTTACGGGTCGGTAAACCGGAGTCAGCACCTTGAAGTGCGTTTGTTTAGTTTCCCCTACCTTTTTCTGAAGGGGGTAAGGTGGTTCATGGCAGAGGTCATGTAAAGTTAGTACATCAGAAACAGAAAATAAAGATAAAGGAGAAAGAGGCTTCAGGAAGAAGCTTTAAGGATAAACCATTTGTTTCTACTTGGATCTGAGTTTCCTGGAAACTTGGCAAAGACACAGGGTTCTCGTTATTGGAAAGAGGAAGAAAACCGGCTGCAAAACAAAAACAAATTCTTTCTGGAAGGAGATCCCAGCCTGGCTGGGAACTCAGCAGAGATTTCTGGGTTTTTATCTCCTCATCTACAACCAGAACTGGCGGTGCTGGGAGTAGGGTGTGGTGAATGAGAATAGGCTGTTTTGTTTCTTGTTTTAATTTTTTAAAAAATAGAAAAAAATAGAACAGAATGACCACCTTTCCTCCCACCACCACCACCAATTATGAGCCTCAGCGGCACCAGGTGTGTGAACACCCCCTGCAAACGGGGAACTTGGGGGTTAGTCTGAAGGCTGATTGTGAGTCAGCAGGCAGACCCCTCCCTCCTCTCTGGTGGGTGTACCTCGGGCTCTACTGCCAGCTCTAAAACCCAGAGCACCTCCCTGTTTGGGCTTCTCTCTAACTTATCTCTCATCTACCTGCTGAGAGCCTGGATCAACTTCAGGAAGTGGGGACAGGAGACTCCACCTCCTCAACCTCAGGGAAAAGACTGAGTCACAGAGTGAGCATTGCCTGGAGTGCCCCACAGAACTTCATCAGAAGCACCTGCAGGGCTTCCACCTGGGGTGTCTAGGTCAGAACATCTGAGGACAGGGCCCAGGGATCTGCATCTTCAACCCAGGCAGATCAAAGCACTAAAGTTCAAGGCCCCCGGAGTCTGCAGCAGAGGCCAGACCAGCCTTGTGATGAAAGATACCATCCTCTGTGCCTTATGGGCCCTTGATCAGGGACTCACCGCCACAGACTTGACCTGCTTCCCGGCAAACCAGCGCAGCTGCTCCAGGACACCTCTGAACACCTCTGTTTTGTGCTCAGGAAGCTCGGCAACGGCATCTTGCAGGGTCTTTTCCACAGTGCTCAGGGGGCAAGAGGCTCCGAAGGAGATACCTGGGAACACACACTCAGTATGATAGCGATCCTCTTCCCACCTCAGAAAGCACTTTCCTACACAGAGCCTCTGAAGCTTCACAGCAGCCTGAGTGAGGCTACACCAGGGCTCGCATCCTCATAGGACTGAGGAAAGTAAGGCCCAGAGAGCTTATGTGACAGGCCCAACAACTCATACAATATCCAGGACCGAACCCCAGTCCTCTTGTCCTATACCCCAGTGCTCTCTCTTCTAAACCAGTGGTTCCCAACTCAACAAAACCAGATCTCTGAGGGTGAAGTCCTGGCACTCTTTAAAAAGCACCCAAGCACTCCCCCGCCACCTGACCCCTAACCCGTGAGCGATTCTCGTGTGCAGCCAGGAGTAAGAGCGACTCTTGAAACTCTCATAGCCCTCGCCCACTGGCACCCTGCCACGGATGCTGCAGGGAAGAAGGCAGTGAAGGGCGCCCCTTCCCTGTGCAGGGTGGCTCCAAGACAAGCAGGTGACAGTGAGAGCCAAAGGGGAGGGTGTCCTGGAACCCACCAACCCCTGTGGGACTATCCCCAGCCTCCCAGCTCCTCTGGGGGCTCAGGTGAATCTCCCCTTACCCTCTGGTCCACGCTCCACGAAATTCAGCTCAGGGATCCAGGCTGGGCAGACGATCATAGGAAACAGCCTGTTCTTAAACTTCACCTCAACACCTCAAGAGAAATGGGAGCCTGAAGTTAGAGGCCTGTGTGTGAGTTTAATAACAATATTAGAAAGCACTTATGGACAGGACAAGTGTGGTGATTGCCGGGGGCGGGGGGCGGTGGGGAAGGGGGCTGAGTGGAAGTGGAAGAAGGTTTAGGAGGGACAAACGGTGATGAGAAAAATAAAAATAAATATAAGAAAACACGGGAAATTAACCCTTTCGGTACGAGCACTCTTTCCGCCGCAACACTCCCGCTGTACGAGGTGCCGCGCCGAAAATGCGCACATAGCACATGGTCAGTCCTCCTTTGTGTGAAGACTTTCCTAACCTTATATAAGATCTATGCTTAATAAAACAATGCTTGTTTCCAAGTGTTGTTTGTAACTTTAATATTAAGAGATAGTTATATAAAATTCTATCAATTATATAAGTAAAATTTATAAAAATTATATACAGATGGATGCCAGATATATCCGGCGCTCATCCACACAGGTCATCAGATGGGCGCTGGATATATCCGGCACCTGTACCGAAAGGGTTAAGATATGTCAGTAACCCTCCTAAGCACTACTCAGGCATTTGCTCCTCACAGCAGCCCAGAGAGATACTGTGATTTTTCCTCTGTTTATCGAGGAAGAAACTGAAGCAAAGTGAGGTTAAGTTTCTTGCCCAAATCACACAGCTAAGAATAGGGTCATTTCAGTACTTGAGCTATTCTAAGAGTCAGGGTATAACAGTAATAATAACACAAAAGCCTAATGTTCAGACACAAAGGGAAACTGAGAGGAAAAACTTTAAATCTGCTACTCAAGGTAGAAACGTCTATGAAGACTTGCCCCGTTCCTCAGACTCGGCAACACAGCACCTGCCCCAGCCCTGCCCACAGGGCCAAAGAGCAAAAAGGTAAACAGAGAAATGACCGCCCATCATCCCACATCCCCACACACGCTGTTCGGGAGTCGTGAAGGGTGGGCCAGGCTGTGAGGAGCCGGGCCGCCTGAAAAACTGACTCCTGGGGCAAAGAACGCAGATGGGCAGCTTTCTCTCTACAGCCAGCTTCTCCGACACCCTGCCCCAGCTCTGGGTGGCTGCCCCATTGGGTGGGTGTACAAGGGTGGGGGGGGGGGGTGGAGCAGATGGAGTGATCTTAAGGAATTATCTCTAATTTGAAGCTGCGCAACTCAAGTCTCCCTGACCTGTTGACATATTGTAGGCCTCATGTCCCAGGTGGTGGCATCGACAGGGCAGGTGGCCATGTCACCGGCAACACGGTCACACTCAGACATCTCCTGCCCTTTGTCTTACCACAGCAGCCCCAGGAAAGGGTGGACAGAGAGGTTCATGTATGGAACAACTAGCATCCACCAGGCTCCGGCCTGGACATTTTACCCACACCGCCCCCTCCTGCCTCAGGCAAGGAGCTGCGTGAGGAAGATCGCTGTGTCCGGCTGACTTTGGCACCTCAGGCTCCCCTAGAGTTCCTGGCACAGAGTTGGCACTCTGTAAATGTTCATGGAGACCAGTCATCAAGGATCTCAGTTAATACTCAGAATAACCCTTGAAGGAGGTACTATTCACCCACACATGAAATGGAAAAATGAGAGCAGGGGAAGAGAGGTCATTTTTCTAGGGACATGTAGCCAGCATGGGGTTGAACCAGATCTGTGTGACTCCAAAGCCAGGCTTTTGCAGAAGTTCAAGTGCCCATTGTTCCACAATGGGTCTCTGCCCCCAGGCAGCCCCAAGACCACCGCTTACCAATTTCCGTGTTCCCCACCACCAGCTTGGCCTGATCAAGGTGCTGTGCTTTGAGGTCCAGCAGCTCCTTCAGCGTCGAGGCCTGGATCCAGGTCACACGTTCCCCTTCAAAGCGCAGCTGCTTCAGAGGAGTGTCTTTCAGCCGCTGAAAAACGTCGTTTTCTTACTGAGCTACCTCCTTCTCCCCACTGCCATGCCCACTACCACCCGTGCTTTAAGGCCACAATGGGACCAACTCTTTACTGATTTATTACTGAATTCAGAATGAAAATACATGTCAGGGAGAAGTGGGGGAGCTGCCTGGTATTGAGCCAGGAGCTAGGTTGCCACTCTCACACACATCATCTCACTGAGTCTTAGGAGACTCAACAAAGGAGGCCTTGTGAGCCCCATCTTTTGGGCAAAGGAGGAACCTGGGGATCAGGGAAGTTATGTGACCTGCCAAAAGTCACTAGCCATAAGGCAACCTGAACTGTCCCCACTGTCTCCAGGAGGTGCAGTGGACAAGGTATGGGGGCGTATCAGGGAAGGAAGGGGTGTCAGAGGGAATGCAACGGAGAGCTGGTTCTAATGTGTGAGGGGTGTTGCTGGGAAAGAAGACCCCAAACCAAACTGATGGTTTTTCAAGGTTGCACAGTCCCGAGAAAGACATTCCAGGCGCCTGCTGCAAAGCCCTTCCCTCTGGCCTGTTGAACTTGTCAGGTGGTCTTCATGTGCTCAGCCATCCCTGGAGGCATCCATACTGGAGGGACTCTGAGGGTGGCTTGATTCTCTCTCCACCATCAACGATGGAGTGAAGGACCAGAATCATCAACTTAAGAAAGTGGGCGTGAGAGGTGTCCTTCAAACAGAGCTGCAGGTCATGGGCTGTGACCTTGGAATATAGCTCTGTTTGCATGCATGCTTGCTTGTTTGTTTAATAAGTGACTGCTTACAGAGAGGAGGTGGGTTGCTTGGGGGTTATGCACTAGATTTAGCCAGGAGGTCAGCAGATGTCCCTGTACACAGTGTGCCAGAGAGATCCACTTGGTGTCCTCAGAGTGACACATGTGAGGAGAGAAATGTGGGTCCCTGTGGGAGTCTGTGACAGAGGGGCTTGACCCCTGAGTGTCAGAGAAAGGAAGGCAAGTTCAGGCTGAAACCTAAAGGACAAGAAGAACACAAGTTCCCAGGGTTATGAAATAAAGTGTGTCTTCACGGGCTCATGAGACAGAGCCTCGGATGGGCCTTCCCCGGGGCATCACCTACCAGCAGCTCCGGGGGAAAGATGGGCTCCTGGGTGGGATCCAAGGGCATGAACTCCTCTGGGTTGAATAAAGATGGCGAGAGAGTGACCTGCTGGGAAAGGAAACAGATGTGTGGTTCGGTATCTCCTCTGTTAAAATACCCCATAGCACCAAACCAGCCCTTGGTCCAAGCATGTTCATTTGCAGACCGCAGCAGGCTGGTGGAGGAGCAGGGAGCTCCTGGAAGGCAGGAACAGGTCTTACCACACAACCCAGGGCTGAAATGCACAGTCCCACCCCCTCCTAAGTCTGGGCATGACTGTTTCCTCTTCCAGCCACCACTGCCAAGAGCGTAGAGAGAGCCTGCTGGCGAGCTCCTTTGATCTGATATTGGCCCCCAGAATTCCAGGGAGAAAAGGGCCCACTTACTGTGCACTCTTTCTTCTGGTTCATGCAGCAGTTTGGGTTGTCCACATTTCCTCCACAGCACCCACCATCCTAGAGAGATGACCAACATTCACACAAAAAGTATGTGCAAAGAGTTTTCACAGAAGCAAAAGAACCTACCTTATTAATGTCCAGTGAAATCCAGCTCTGACACCTATTCCACCAAAAATAGCATTGGTAGATACCACCCCACTTGCCTTTGCACAGAGGTAAGGCCTCCACTTTAACTACTTTCTCTTGCTTGGTGAATGTAGACTAAATAACTTGTGAATGAACAAATTAGATCTCTCCGGAAAGCAGCAGGGAAACTTAGTGATAAGAACATTTCTCCATAAAGATAGGCCTTCCTACTTTATCATTACATATCTTTATGCCCATTTACCCTCTTCAGTGCTGCGTCCTCAGGAAGCCACGTGACAGAAATTCCCTTGGTTCTCTCAGCACTCAAGAACCTCCTTTTCTAGGTCAATCAAGTTCTTGTCTGGCCACCTTGCAGGCTGGAATCTTGGTGGCCCTCCTGACAAGAATACCCAAAGACTGGGTGCTGGGTTTGGAGATGTGCCCAGAGGGTGTGCCCAATGGCCTCGCCACTGCTTCTCAGACGCTGCTCGCCAGGATGCAAGGCACTCTTTACTCCTCCCCACGGGCCTACTCTGGAGGAAGTCTATGGGTCTGATGACCTATTACCAGTGGACTTGCTCAGGACCTCTCAGGTGCCAATAGCAGAGCACAAAGGAGAGTCCAGCTTGCTACCTCTCAGAACTGAGGCATCGGGAAAGGGGTGTGGTCACCTGACTGATGTCCCCCCAGGAAAGCAGGAATCTCAGCTCAGGATCTCAGAAGACACTCCAGAATCATGGAGTTGTGCTGAGAGGCAAAAGTGGGGAAAACTTCCAGGCACAGCTGGGCACATTTCCAGGGTGGCCAATTCCTGGAGGGGCGGACCTGGGGCAGCCCTTCTGCACTGAATCACAGGAGATAACATTGTCTCCTGACATCTGCCAAAGGATGAGTCAAACCCACTATTGTTCCCAAGAAAGCACTCAGAAGGTCATGGGGCCAAAGGTGTGGCCTTTGAGAACTAGAAAGCACCACCAGACTTGGCACTGGTAGAAAAACCTTCCCTTGTCTCGACCCCCTGCAATTGCTGCTGTAAGTGCAGACCCCCTGCACTCACAGCTTGGCTGTCAGGTCTCAGAGCTGCCCTGGTTTGTACCCCTGCACCACCGCCTTGCCCTTTCCCTTTCTGTTTACACAGAAAGGAAGAAAGAGAGGTGCCTATAGTGCCCCTTCTCATGTTTCTTCGTGGGGGAGTGACACAGGTGTTTACCATGTCCCAAGTGAAGTGAGGGGCACCAGCCGCACTAACCCAGTCCTTGCGGGAAGGATGTCTTTCATAAGTACATTGTCCAGGTCATTGAAGTGCCAGCGTGTCCTTGCTTAAATCTTTGATCTTAATAATTCATTGATGTGCTCATGACGCAAACTGTTGGGATGAGCAGTGTGTCACTGCACTCAAGGCCTACCGAGGCTGGGTATGACTGCTTTTTCCTCCTGGAGAGGTTTCCACTGTTCTCAGTAGGCTAAGACAGGCTTATTGTTTATGGTTCCTTCATTTCCTGCCTTGCTGCTGGGTGGACACTGCCATTTCTTGCTGTGCCCAGTGTGCCTCCCCCTAGCAGATTCTCCTCACCCTTTTCTAGTATGTGCTATGGAAATGAAAATGAGATGACCAGGTCTGTTAAAATTGTGTGTAAAACAAGAGGTAAAAGGCTTTGCATGAAGGCTTGGGGGTCTCCACAGAGTAATGTGCATGAGTTTCTGAGGACGCTCAGCACAGGTCATTTTGGCTGCTTAGTGCACTCAGCTCTGCCCTGCTCTGCCAGGCACTGGGTTGAGGGAAGCACCACCCACCAACAGAATCAGGAACCAGCTCAACCCTGGGAAGGAGTGTAACTGTCAGCTACACTCAAAAGCCCTTCTCTTTTGAGAAACTAGGAGGGCTGGTTAAATTGTCTCTCTTTGAGAAGCCTCCTATGAAATAAATTCATGGACATGATTAATAATTCCTGGTTCTCAGGGAAGGCTGAACAATTTACGAAGATCGAATACTGAGTCGTGGAAGAAACGTACCAGCGTCGCAGTTTATAGTTGCCGTTTACTGAATGCTTAGGGTATGCCCAGCATTGCTCTGAGGGCTTTCCAAGTACTTTCAACAACAATTACAAGGTAGGTGTTATTATAATTCCCCATGTCAGAAACAAGAAAATTTGCCCAAGGTCATGAATGAGTTAAGGGGTGAAATGGGATTTGAATCTAGGTCTGCAGACTCTGAATCTGAGCTTCCAACCATTTTCCCTTAAAGGTACACCTCTGAGTTCCTCATCAGTGTGTGATGTTTGCCACCCTTACAAGTCCCATTGACATTGCCACCCCCTTTGAATTGTTTGAACAAAAAACTCCTTTTGTATGATGCCAACCCTGCAGGTCAGCAAAAAGCACAGGAGCCTGCGACTCCACCATCAACCCTGAATTCTACTGGCAGACGGTGGTTTGACTGGAGTCGGGACCAACAAGACCCAGCGGGAGAGTCAGGGGGAAAACCTGAGGGGATGAAGCCAAGAAAGGAGAGCCCGGTGTGTCTGTTTCCATAAGCAATGCCCACACAGCTTGGCTGTGGCTCCTCACTTGGAGCTCAGTGAGCACTGCAGGGGTTCATGAACTGGAGATCTGATTAGCAGTTTCATAAGCCCAGCAGAGTGTCAACCGCAGAAGGCAGCCAGGAAAGGGATGGGAGCGTGGGTGCTGAGTCGGGCTGGGTGGACCGTTATTACATTCCACACTCAGCAACTGTGCCACGTGCTGAGCATGCTAGTTTCCAAGGATGGCTGCCAAGCCGAAATGCCTTGGAGGAAGTTAGCTCTTGGACACCAGGCCTCTTCCAGAAACCACTTCCCCAGGCTTTTTCTGGGAGGGGTGGCGGGGGGAGTCCCACTGGAACTGATGAGAACCCTTCTCCAAATAAGAGCAGCATCCATTGCCCATGCCTGGTCCCCACAATGAAAGGACCTGCCACCTGGCCATCTTATCTCTCTTCTCTGTAATCCAGAAGCCCTTGGCATTCCTGAGTGTTGCTGCTTTAAAGGCAGGGCCACAGATGTCCTGGGGCCACCGCTTACCTTGGTGAAAGTGCGGAAGCCCTGGAGGATGGGTCTGTAGCCTGTGCAGCGACATAGGTTTCCTGGGGGAGGGAGAAGAAGTCTCAGTGTCAGTGCAGGCTCCAGGGCAGGTGAGCAGTTTCCAGCTTAGCTCCAGCATCAGTCAGATGCCTCCTGTACATTCTGTTTTCTCTTCCTGGAATGCTCCTCCTCCTCCTCCTCCTCCTCCTCTTCCTCTTCCTCCTTGTACTTCTAACTTTAAAACATCTATCACTTCTTCCAGGAATCCTCCCTAGAATGCCCAGGCTAATTCAGGTACCCTTCTAAGTATGTCCATGGTACCTAGTCACAGTTTTATGAGTGAAGTTATCAAACTACGTTATGAACTCTCTTCCCCTTTAAAGTATGAACTCCTTGGAGTAAGGATTATATCTTTCATCCTTGTGTCCCCTGTGCCCTGTACAGTGCCAGACATATGATATAGGACTCAATACAATATGACTGAATCAATGATGGGCTGAAATGGTGAATGAATGAGGAGCCTTCTCTATTCAATGCAGAGAAACAGACCCCTGGTCCAGACTCCTAGGCCCACACACAGAGGGAAAGTGAGAAGCCATCCCTGCCCACAGCTCAGAATCATGGCTGCCTTCCTCAGATGTGGCCATTGCCCAGCAGAATTCTGCTCTGGTGAAAGCTGAGATGGAAGAAAGCATTATCACTAGCCTCTATGGATTTCCAAGTGATGTCCTGAGCCAGCCACCCACTGCCACCCCATTCTAGTGCAGAGGGAGGGCAGGAAGACACCTCAGAAAGATGAACTGTAAGGCAAGATGTCTCCAACTTGAGTGTTCTTCAAACTAAGAGAGGGCCAACCCTCCAGCAGATCTTAACCACCACGTTGGGGTGCCCTGAGCTTTTTCTCCAAAGGATAGTACCGTGGACTCTTAGCCCATTCCTGGCTTCCACTTGGGCCCCGCAATGACCCCCACAGGGCCCCATCTTCCATACCCCCTCCTGGGCTGTGCCTAGAGGCCCGCACCTTGGAAAGCATCCTCGATCTCCTCAATGGTGGGCTCGGGCTGGTTGCGGAGCAGCGTGTACATGCTCATGACAATTCCAGGGGTGCAGAACCCACACTGTGAGCCGTGGCTTTTGGCAATTCTCTCCTAAGAAGGACAGACAGCATTGACACCTATGTTGGGAGAACCCCTCTCAGACTCTGTGCTTGACTCAGCTGAAGCCAGGCCATGTCACTGGGCAGTGTGGGAGAGTAGTCATGGCACAGAGTAAAACCCTAGTGCCACCACTCGCCAACTGTCACCTTGAGCACATTACCAAGCCTCTCCGAACCATAGACCCCTCATGCTAGTGCTTACCTCTAGAGCTGTGGCAAGGATTCAAAGAGACAGTTCACATAAAACTCTTAACATTATACCTGGCATGTACTGGGAACTCAGCCCATGTTAGTTATTGGTGGGAAAGCCCCTTCAAAGAGTAGTGACTGTTAGAGCCAGAAGCAAATGCCCAGCCTTCATTCCCTTCACTGAACAGAGGAGTAAGTGGGTCCAGCGATTTAAGAGATTTATGCAGAGTCACACGTGGTGAATGGAAGAGCTGTGTCATGTTCTGTTAACTACACCACCCCACAATCCAGCTCAACCAGCCTTTATTCAGAACCAGCTGAATACATCTTATTCCAAACTAGAGTGCCACTGTCTTTACGTGAAGGAAACCCCTGACATCCAGTGGGGATGTAAGAATTGAAAAATGTTTCATATAGAATTTGCTATATGCATTGACCATCACAGAATCTTCATTCAAACCTGCCAGATTTCCATTACAAGGAGATTCTCCAAGTCCACATTATTATTATTATTTTGTCTCTTGGAAGTCTCTCTTGGTACTTACATGAAGTAAAATTACTAGAGCCTCATATCCCAGGGTCTAGCATTTCTTTCTATTCATTCATTTTATAAGCATTTACTGAGACCCTATTATGTGACAGGCAGGGAAGAAAAGAGAGGAGGTCTCTGGCCGCATGAAGCTCATGGCCCAGTAGGGAAACATATTGACCAAAAATAAATAAATAAACAAACACCAAGAAAAGTCCAGGTAAAGATTAGTGCTATGTAGGGAATTCGTGGGGGATGACAGGACCCAGAGTGACTAGTGGTTCCTCGAAGGAGTCAGAAATGGTGGCTCTGAAAAGGTGACCTTTAAGTTGACTCTAATACCACAGTTTGGATCAGGAAAGAGTGTATTCCTTACAGAGGGAACAGCAAGTGCAAAGCCTGGTGTGCTAGAGTCCCTGAAAGGTCAGTGTGGGTGGAACTCACTGAAACGAGAGAAATCCTGGGGGAGATCACACCGCTCCTTGTAGCCAGAGTCGGGATCCAGACTTTTACTCTGAGTGCGATGGGAAGCCATTCTGTGATAAGATCTAACTTATGGTTTTAAAGAATCACGCTGGCTGTTGGGTAGGGAATGGGTTGTAGGGTGTAGATACTCAAGAATAGAAACAGGGGACCAGGACACTGTAGTGGTCCAGGCAAGAGGGGATGGTGGCTCAGACCAAGCAGTAATACGGAAACTGAGAGAAAAGGAAGGTTTTATTTTAGGTTTGGAAGTAGACACTACTTCTGGGAAGATTGGGGGTGGCGTATAAGAGAATCAAAGAGTCCTAGATGTTTGTGTTGAGCAATCGGATGGATGCTTTTGCCATCAACTCACATGAAGGAAGACTAGGCAAGAGAGAAGGAAAAGAACAGGATTTTGTTAAGTTTGAGACTAGACATCCATATAGTGATGCCAAGTAGACAGGTGGAAATGTGAGTGTAACCTCTGAGGAGAGGTCAAAGTGGAGGTATAAATGTTGAGTACTAATCACTTGTAGATGGTATGAAATCCACTTAGGGAGGATGTGAAGATGGAGAAGGGAAGGGGCCCAGACCAGATCCCTGGGACACTGCAGCCATAGAGACTGAGCTGACAAGGAGCCAGGGTATGCAAACATGGAGAGGGGAGGTGAATGAGGGGATCGTCATGTCATAGAAACCAAGAGAAAAAACTAAGTGGACAAAAAGTGGACAAGAAGTGGAATATGGCTCTAGAGCTTACCATATTTTGCTGAATATGAGGTGCACTCTTGCCCAAATTTTTGAGGGAAAAATAAGGATGCACATTACACATGGGTAGTACTAATTTCATATTTATATAAATGTTTTTGATTCTTTTATTTATGCTTACATGTTAAAAGTGTAACTCTAGGAAGCAATAATGATACCCATATGTAAAATAATATCCTGGAATATGATCATTGGTTTTGTTTCTAAATATAAATAAATTAAAAATTGAATTAAAAAATTAAATTGAAAGTTTTTTTTCCCTGAAAGTACAGGCCAAAATTGTGGCTGTGCATTATACATGGCAAAATACGGTATTTGGGAGCTGAAATGAGAGCATCAGGAAAAAGGACCTGTGTCACTGGAAAGGCAGAGTTGTAGCCTAATTATATGACTGTGATTCCAGTGTTCAAACTGCTCATTCTTGCATCTATTTGTCTCAGAGAGTTATTACAAGCCCCAGTGAACCTTCTCACATCTCCTGCAGGTTGGACAAGTTGAATAATTTCCTTTCTTCCGTAAGAAATAAAGCCATAGAGTGAAGTAATACCATCCCCACCCTGCTCTGCCCTTACCTGACTGGTCCCAGATGCTGCCCCCAAGGGGTATAATCAGCTTGCTCAACCAGAGGCCCTGGCTCCCAGATCCACATCAGTGCCCATGGAAGGCATGCTTTGAACAACAGGTCTCCCCAAATGGCCAAGGCAGGATTAAGACCTGGGCCTAGCTCCAGCACGCTCTGTGATTATATCTCCCAAAGACACCTCCCCTCACCTCAGCTTCTTCTAACAAAATGCACTGGGAACAATGGTCTTTTCTTCCCACAGTGCTCTGCTCTCATGTATGCTCCCTACCACTCAGCCTGAGATCATCCTGATTTTCCCCACAAAACCTCCCAGATTACTGCCCACTCTTCCCCAAAACATTCCCAATGTCAACCTCTTCCCAGGTGGCCTGATACCATCATGGAGAAAGCCTTGGTCAGACTCTCACATGCCTCTATTCTCCTATTCAGGCCTTGCTTACCTCCATTCAGTGAGGACGGAGGCCTAGCAGCCCACATTTGTATTATCTGCCAGGGGCAGGTGAGAGGTGCAATGGAATTGTCACTCAAGGAGCAGGGAGTTAGGTGGGCTTTTTACCAAGGGGTGTGGAGCATTTGGAATCTTGAATCTGGGAAGGCAGGGGTTTCCTAAGCATACTTGAGCTCAAGGTGCGGAAGTTTTCCCATCCCTCCTCCCTCCAGTTCTGGTGCAACTAGGCTGTCCAGCCACCAGATCCAGTTGACCTCTTGGTCCCCCTGGAGTCACATTCACCCCACCACAGGAGGGAGCTGCAGCTTGGGCACCTCCTCCTCTTTCTGCCTCATAGCGCCCCCCTCCCACCTCCTCACCTCTAAGGAGATGGGGAGGTGGCCAGGCTACCATGTTTCCTTTGCCCAAGGGTGACACTCAGCCCCACAACCCAAAGCAAGTCTGCAGCCTTGTCATGAACTCCCTTTGCTCTGGTTACCTGCACAGGATGCAGCCTGGTCTTGGTGCTTCCTATCCCTTCCACCGTCGTCACGGCAACATGGTGCAAGGAGCAGAGGGGGGCCAGACAGGCATTGACCGAAAAATGGCTGCAACCCCATGTTAAGGCCATTCCATTGTCTACTCAGGTCATCAGAGTGGACTGGAGTGTAGAGCCTGGACTTTGTGATGCTGTGTGTCATTTCTTTTCGCTCTACATTAAGTTCTTTTCTCTTCTAGAGGGGTCCTTGCCTCCCTTTCAAGACTTTGAGAAAGGGACAAAGGTAGCTCTCCTTCTTGTGGGCCCTGAGCTCCTCCAGCTCCTTGTGGGGCCGGGCATCAGTGTATCCTAGGCCTTCCAGCTAGAGCAAGGGAGCCAGGGTGACTTTCAGACGCCTCTCACTCAGCTTGACCCTGGAGGAAGAGCTAAGGGGAAGTTTCTGGCAGGTTCCAGGCCCAAGGTGTGTTCCTCTTTCTGCAGAGCCCTTACTTAGCCTTTTCACTTTCAGGACCTCCAGCTGCTTTCGTTTCTCTGTTTCACCCACCTCTCCTTCTCCCGTTTCTCAGAGAACAGGAGACATCTACCCTCAGAGCTTGCTCACATCCATTCCTTCACTCATCACTCATTCACTTGTACAATCATCACCAGTTATTGAGTGCCAACCACATGCCAGGCACTCTGCTGAGGGCTGAGAAATAAAGGTGAATAAGATGAAATCTCTGCTCTTTAATAGCCTGCAGTCAACCCAGGAAAATAGAAGCCAGTGTGAAGGTGCCATTTCAATATGTTATGGTAAGTACTCAGGAGGGCTGTGCACAGGGCACGATGGGACTAGCTCAGACAAAGGGCACCTAGCAACCTTGGGAGGTCAGGAAAGGCTTCCTAAAGGAGGTAATATTTTTCCCAGTCCTAGGGAGCTTAGTCACATCAGCCATGTAGAGAAGTCCCAGAAGGAAGGATATTGAAAAAGACTTGAAAAACAGCTTATGCAAAGACCAAGAAATTTGTGGGTATGGAGTGTAGTTGTTCACAGTTGTCTCTGCCTGGGGGACTAGGATCCACTGATGACTGGAGTGCTGGGCCCATGTGGAAAAAGAAAACTAGAGAGGAAAAGTGGAGTATATTGTGAAGGGCTTCATGTGCGAAGCAGAGATGGGACTTCATCCTGGGGTCAACAGAGACCTGTTGAAGGGTTGCACGGGATGTGAAACAAGTCCGGGTATTAGAAAGGCCGTGTGTGCACACACATACCCACTCACTCACAAGCTGACCACAGCTTCATCGTCCTCACGCAGGCAATTGGCCAACAGGCAAAGGATACACGATCTTGTTCTGGAGACGATCATACTTGGAAAGCATCACGGTGCAAGCTCCACAGCCCCCTTCTCCACAGCCCAGCTTGGTCCCGCTTAGCCCCACTGGATGGTCTGGGATTAAGGAACATGAACTTGGAGAAAACAAGAGTCTTTTCTGAGCTGCTGGGAAATACCTGGGCAGACCTGGGAGTGTAGAACCATCCCTGTCACACACAGGCTCAGGCCCCTCCACCAAGGAGACTGCACACCTACCTGGCTTTCTCCTCAAAGGGGCTACATTGAACCCAGGGAGGCAGGGAAGAGTCTCCTTTCCACCTTCCCTGAGGGAAAAGGCATCAGAGTCCCACATGAAAGCACCAAGTTACATCCCCCGAGACTTGAGCTCAAGGACTTAAACTTGACTGGGACTCGAATCCTGCAGACTTGTCTTGGGGTCAGGGTCTTGTAGGCATGGCTTTGTAGGCCCTCAGCCCTGTGATATCCCCAGGCAGGTGAATTGGGCACCTCAAAGTCTGAGCAGGTAGGGCAGCTGTCACATCTGCCCAGAGAGTGAGATGTGGGTCTATTCTGGGGTTTGCTGAGTCCCAGCTTTTTATCCTGAACCTTTGGGGCTGATGAAGTCCAGAAATCCACATTAGAGCTGGACCAGCACTTTTGAATATCCAGTCTACAGACTATGTGAAGGGAAATTAAAATGAAGATATTTTTTAGGTCAGGGACTATTAATGGAGCCATATCTTACACATACTTGCAGAAATAAATAATCTGATACTTGGCACTTGTAAAAGTGCCTAAGTAACAGGCTATTCTAGAAAACTGCAGTCATGGTGGCCACTTTCCCTGAGACACATGAGCTCCATTGTTCCTTTTCCCTCAGAGCCACAGGCCTCTAACCATCCAGCTACCTGACGAGGATAGAGGGGGCTGAGGTTATCATCTCCTGGGCACTTCTCTCACTTTCCAGATGAGATTAGTAACTAACAATGACACAGCATCTTATGCCTGGAATTCACTTATACCCATGAACTCTTCACACTAATTGGTTAGCAGGCGAGTCAGGGACTGCTATTTCCCTACAGACTGAAGCAAAATCAAACTACGCCCCAAGAGGTAATGTGAGCCCTGCAAGCTAACACAGCCACTTGTGTTACCTTGAGTGTTAAGGCTCAAACATAGTTATCTGGCTCCAGGTGGGGGGGGGGGGCTCCCCTGTCACCATGTGGCTGCCTCTTTTAAAACACATTTGGGGAGGACTTTCTATGTCTTCAGTTATTCTTTTTGCTAGTCAGGACATATGCAGTTGGAGCAGTTCAGACAGCTCTGGGGGCTTGTGAGTATCAATGGCAGCAAGAGTCCAGCAAGATTTTCTTCTAGGGGATTTTCTGGAAGCCAGGGAGTTTTTCCCTCTTGTCTGGACTTCGTATTTATGTGCCAACTTTCTGTTTTGGATTTCGTTTGTGAGTTGATCTTTAAACCAGCCAATGTCTACGACCAGGACTTTCTGAGGCTTTCAGACTTTCAATACTTTAGTAGAATATTAAACTTGATGTCCAAAAACCCACTAGGTTCACATGCTGTGAACCTCCAGATCCGCCCCTTCTAGCTCGAAAATCCAGGCAAAGTATGCAAGAGCCAGCAACTGTGTGATGGGAAGTGAGTGAACCAGAGGTACGGCCCTGGATTCCAGACTCACTTGTAAACAATCCTTTGTTGTTCCCAAATGTGTCGCTGGAATCAGCCACTGTATTCCTGCCTCTGGAAGCAAGTGGGGTTTGTTGACAAAGGTCAGGAGGAGCAATGTCCTGACAATAGACCCCTGGAGAGTTTCCAGTACAGGTAGAAAATTAAGAGTGGGGCTCTAGGCTTTAATCTAGGCTCTGCAGATGTTTGCCCAAAATGCATGAGCAAGAAGCAGGTTCCTTAACATGTGCAGGCCTCCCTTCTCCCTCTGTGAAAGGGATGGCCATGGAGGTCACTGAGATAACCTACAGAAATCACCTTGAACTCCACCTGTACATTGTAAGTGCTCATTAAATGTTAGCTCCTATTACATTTTCACTATTATTTTTGTTCCAGGGTCTCAGAATATATTCCTACCCTTAAAGAACAAAAGTCACAGGGGCGCATTACCAAATAGTCACAGGGATGTAAAGTACAGCATAAGAAATATAATCAATAATGTTAGAGTAACTGTGTGGTGCCAGGTGGGTACTGGAATTATCAGGGGGAATACTTGGTAAGTATATGATTGTCTAACCCCCATGCTGCATACCTGAAACCAATAGAAAATAATATTGAATGTACACTGTAATTAAAACACAAATAAATTTTAGAAACGATATGGGTCCTCTTACAGGCACCCTCCCCGTGCTGAGTAAAGAACAGAATCTGAAGTCCCCCTAAGGCGTGGCCTTGTCCAAGCCTCTCAGTGTTGCCATTTCCACGTGGATGGCGCCTCTACGTAGTTCCCCACCTCAAGTACCCCTTTGCCAACAAACACCACTTCCTTTCCACCTTCTCAGAGCTGGAAACTTTCTCCAGTGAGCCCACTGACGTATTAGGCAACGATAGGCTGAGGAAAGCTCAGCTCTGCCTGAGCAGGAATGACTACGAAGCTCACCGGGGTTAATGAGTGCCTACAGGAGCAGTTTGTTCCACAGACCCAGGATCAACCCTTGGCTTTGTTAGAGCCAAGGCTAGAAGGGATCCTAAGGAACATCGAAAACAGTCTTCATATTCAATGGCTGAGAATTTCAAACCCAGCACTCAAATGACTTCCTGGGGTCACACAGGTGCTGACTGACAAAGCTGAGACTAGAATGCAAGTGTCAGAGCCCTAGTCCACTGTCCCCATTCCCTCACCCCCACCCAAAGTCAGGATACACTTTCTTCTCAGGTAGGCCAAAAGGGTTGTTTCTGGATCTGCATTTTTCTCCACCACCTATGAAAAAACAACAGAAAAATATATCATAGATGTACTCAGCCATGGTCCTGCTGAAGAATTTGTCAAGTTAATAGGGATATGTTAAATATCTTATGAAAACTAAACAGTCTTTCTTGATAGTTCCATAAGAATGACATATTAACTACAAGCCACACTACATGTGCTGATAGTTTTCAATTCTCAGACTCTACGTTAGTGCTCAGCTCAGGACCCACCACAGGGTGCCTAGGAGTTGCACCTGCCATGCCCGTCTGACTGAAGCAAAGCCCTCTTTACATCAAATGTGTCATCTGCTTTCCAGCTGCTGGATCACACCTGTGAATGCCAGGGACAGCTGAGAGTGGCAGCATATCTCTGGCTTTGCCTCCGGGAGTATACGTAGAGAGCCAGTCTATGGACCTGTGCTCATAGTGGAGTGTTGTATGCATTGGGCTGTCACAGTCAACATTTAACACATGTCAGAAATGGAGGAGAAATCTCAAATTAAAGGGCCACAAGTGGAATTTTCAATAAGATGGAGAAGGTTGTCTACAATGCAAAGTGCCAGTTTCCAATGCAAGTTGTCAGGAAATCTATGTAAAACCATTTCACTACTCCTCACCCATTATCAAGTGTAAAAAGGTTTGGATGATTGGCATGGTAAAGGGGAGAGGATTTGTAATAAGAATTTCTTTAGAGAGCACTGCAGTATGAGTCCTGTATCTTCCTAAAGCCAGGAGAGGAGTATCTGCCTCGCACCTCAAACTCCATGAGGGTGTTTCCGAAGCTAACAGGAGATGTGGTGCTCTGGCATATCTATATAGCTAGAGGTGGGGTCACCAGACAAGCTGAAGAAGAAAGTGTCATGTCAATGTTGAGATTGGGGTGCATACCCAGAGTTTGGGACAGCAAAAGATGTGAAGTGTTGGCCATGGATTTAGGGTAGGTCATGCATGAGAGAGAGAGACAGAGACAAGGATAGACAGAGAGAGACAGAGACAGAGAAAGAACTGGCTTGGAGGTGTTTAAGTCATTCTAAAAAAAATAACTACAGGTGATGGGACCTCCAACAGTCTGTATGGAGTGGACCTCCCAAAACCAGAGGCTGAGAGAGAGCAGCTGGCCTGAGAAAAACACGTCCCCACGTCATAGGGCTGTGATTGAACATTCCCAGTGATGGCAAGCCATCTTATATCAGCACCAATTGAAAGAAAACCTTCTTGCTACCCTCACCTCTCTGTCCTGAATTGAAACTGTATTAGGCAACTTAGAAATGACCATAAGATTTTTTATTGACCAGGAATAATCAAAGAGGAAACAAAACTGCCAGAATTCACCTCTTGAATAAGTTTAAAGGAGTAGAAGATAAAATGAATTTTCATTTTTGATTATGCCCCACAGGTCCAGCTTATTCAAAGTCGTCATTACAAAGTTTACACAAGAAGTTATGTCTGTTCTCTTGGAGGAGAAATCATAAATGCACAAAATAAAGATCTTCATCGCCTTTCCTGTAGACAGCAATAAAGGCCTCTTATCTGACCATCTTCTCCCCAAGTCCATCTTCCCTCTTGTCCTCCAGCTCTGCTTTCATAACATCACATCAGTTCCCTGCTCAATATTTTCAGCGACCTCCCCCATATTCAAGGTAACACCCAAGTTCCTTATGCTGTCTTTTGAAGATCATTTCAATATGTCCTCAATCTTCATTTTCAGCCTCTCTCCCTCCTACTTTCCCTGCCAAGCTGGTCTTTGTACTCCTATGAAAATACTTAACTTCTGACTCCAAAGTCTTTGACCATTTCATTCCTCTTCCATCTGTGTCTTATCAGAAGACCCCAACATGTCCCTAGTAAAGGCTTCCATATCACTTCAGCCACAAGTGGCCCACCTCATTTGAATTCCTACAGGGAATGGCTGTGCCCCTCTCACAGCAATGTGGCTAGAGGGTTTGCCCCCAGTACTACTCCACAGAACTCGTTCAACAGGGTGCCAATGGGTACCCCAAAGGGAAAACACTTAGTGGGGAAGTGAGCTTAGGAAACGCTGGGTTAAGCAGATTGTTCTGGGAAACTTCAATCACCAAAACAAATAATGTCCAAAATGGATTTATAATCCCATGGGTAAATAAAAGTAAAACTTCCATGAGTTTGAACTGATAATTAGTAAGTAAACAAACAAACAAAGGGGAGAGAAGGGAAAGTTTTCTTGGCAGAAGAATGACAGCTAATATATATGGTCGGCCATCTTATAATCTGCCGGATAATTGATTCTCTAGCCGAGAATCATCAAAGGATACTAAAACTAGTGGATGAAAGTTTGACAATCAACATATTTACATAGTCTCAAAGTTCCTCTCACAGGTCATTTATTAATTATAAAGGAAAGAATAGTAACCTGCTGAACACCACTTTCACCAAATGATCAAAGTCCACATCACAACTAATGGAGAAAATTGACATTATGTCCTCCTGAGGAGGACACATCGCTTCTCTGGCATTCCTACCCAAAATGCAGACTCTGAATCTAATTATAAGAAAGCATGACACTAACCCAAAATGTGGGACATTCTAAAAAATAACAGACTCGACCCCTTCAGAAACATTGATGTCACAAAAGACAAGGAAAGCTAAGGAGCTGTTCCAGGCTAAAGGAGACGAAAGAGATGTGACAATTAACTGCAAGACACAGTTCTGGGCTAGGGCCAGGCAGGGCATGTTATGAAGGACATTACTGGGAAAATTGAAATAATGCTGCATAAAATCTATAGACTAGATAATAGTATTATATCAAAACTAAACTTCCTGATTTTTAAAAACAGACTGTGGTTCTGCCATTATATCCTTATTTTTAGTTTAAAAGGTAAAGGGGTGTGATGTCTGAATTTACCCTCAGATGATTCAGAAATAAAATGTTATGCTTTATATCTATTTCTAGTATTTCTATACATAAACATATAAAAATATTTGTGTACTTAGAACACATATATCTATACACCTGTGTATGCACCTATACACACATACATATATATGTAGAGAGAGAATAAAAAGTAAATGTGGCAAAATGTTAATAGGTGGGTGAAGTCTATTTAATAATTCTTTGCATTCTTCTTGCAACTTTTTTGTAAATTTAAAATACAAAGTTTAAAAAATAAATGTCTTTGCCA